>APFE031225979.1:0-18547 GCA_000404065.3 Pinus taeda | reverse complement strand
ACTGAAGTGCTCCAAGAGAATAAGATAATGTTTATAGTCCAAATATTATTAAGAGCTAATAATATTCGATTATTCTATCTTTAGCCTGACACTCTAAAAATAGACTCCGCCCATATGTCTAAAAATAGAGGTCCATCTATTTTTACCAACTGGACCAATCATCCACAAATAGCATCCTGCAACTCATAAACCATGATCCATATGTCTAAAAATAGACAGTCTAAAATAGACTTGCACCAAAAATGGCCAACGGGCCCACTTAGTGAAGGCGACTTCTTTCCACTAAGCTCCATCATCTTTTTGCATTCTCAACATATTTACCAGAGGTGGTTCATTTTTTTTTAATGAGCTTAAACTTTGGTGGAACATTTGCTCATTGCTAGGTTTAATTTTTAACGAGCTTGAACTTTGCGTAAAACTGCTCGTGATAATGGTCATTGATATTTGATTCACTGTTAACACTATGTTCTTTTGACGATCATACTACCTATTCAATTGATCCATCAAACTGATTAGAAATGAGAATACATGCTCGAAAAATGAGGTAAAATACTAATACCCTACTCGAATTACGTGAAAATAATTTAGAAGTAGTTTTTACCCCTCATTTTATCATTTCAGTTGAATTTGGGATTGTTGGAGCTCTGGAGGTGTTTTCCCCTTTGATTTTCACTAGCTGATTCCGGGAGATTCTATGGACAATTTTTGGCGCCATCTGGACCAGGTAGGAGCTAAACCTCAGCTCTTCAATTGCATTATTTCCTTTTTGAATTTTGAGCATGTTTTCCTGCTTTTCTGAGCCTCTGGGGTTTGAACAATTCGTTCTACCCGCATCGCACCCTATATACATCGAAAGGTGTGATTCATACTGGGCTGGCCATTGGCCAATCAATATGCATCTCACCCAGTACATAGCTGGGGTGTGATGGGCGCAAGGAGGAAAACTTTTGCACTATTTTTTCATAGAAATTTCACCTGTGTTTTTCCAAATCAGGATCCTGACTCTTCTCTTGTTTGTTTTTCAGAGATTCATCGGAGCAAAATGGTTGTTACATGGTGAGAACACGAGCATGAAGAAGAGGACATGGTTGCTTTACATGATCCGGGTACGGTAACTGCATTGCGGAACTATGGTTTGCTCAAGTTCTTCCGCATATCTAGCATGAGGCAACAGATCAACTTGTTGCAATATTCCCTCGATGCATGGGATCCTACCAACCAAGTGTTCCAAATAAGAGGCAAATCCATCCCCTTGACTCTTGAGGACATCTAATTTTTGACCGGTTTATCTCTCACTATCAGGTTTCACCCATGGGGGCGAATCCGTTAGGGATTATATTCACCGATACTGTAGAGAAGGATCTCAACCGAGCAGGGATGGCAAGATCAATATTCGAGATGTCATTGGCCGGTCCTTGAGGACTATTTTATTCACCTTTGCTAGATTGGCTGGTAGCGCAACCCTTCACTTAGCCAACAGGTCCTATATGCAGTATGCCTTGGAATGCCTCGAACCAAAGGTGTTCAACTGGTGTGATGTAGTACTTCCGGTGATAAAATAACAACTTACCAAGGTGGAAAACAGAAGATCAAAGAACTTTGGCTATGGTTCTATTCTGACTGTTTTCGCCTTGGAGAAGATCCCATTGATGTAGCCACAATACATTTCATGGTTTTCCACCACCGACTGAGCTACGGATGCAGAGATGGGTTGACCTTATGGCCCGACATGCTGGTCAGTCGCAAGTTTCTTTCTCTGATGCCTTCTTTGAGTGGTTCAACCGTCAACAAATGGTTTATGCTAAGTACCCAT
The DNA here is from genome assembly GCA_000404065.3 of Pinus taeda. Classification (NCBI taxonomy): domain Eukaryota; kingdom Viridiplantae; phylum Streptophyta; class Pinopsida; order Pinales; family Pinaceae; genus Pinus; species Pinus taeda. Next base: position 16,734 of record APFE031225979.1, on the reverse strand, counting down.
ATGCTGGGATGGATTTCCAGGGAGACCCAGATTTGGCACTGTCGACTGGCGAGCAATGGGGTGTCATAGGTAAAATCTCTGACCATATCTCTGTTTATTGTTTTTATAATGTTCTTATGCCTTCTTTTAAAATTTTACAAAGACTAATCAAAACTCATGTGCTCATGCAGATATCGGACCAGTGCAACCAACTGTGCACCCGAGAGCAGCAACTGTTGTTCCAGCAGGAGAGGCCATAGGGAGGGTTGTCCTTGGCAATCTGGATGTGGTCGATACTCTTGCAGTGTTGCAGGATCGGATCGAGGGTCTCACCCTTAGTATCCTAGATGTGAGGATCGATGAGCTACCTCTGAGATTACAACGACATACCACTGGCGTGCCGAGTCGATGGACTAGGCTTTTACGCATGATTGCACATGCGGTGACTTGTTATCACCAGCACCATTAGACTAGGGTGCCCCCTAGCATTTTGATTTTTTTGGGCCATATGACCAATTTTGTCTTGGACACAGAACACTATGTATAGACTATAAATAGCTATATATATTTTTTATTTTTGGAGCTTTTTTTTGGTTAAGTTACATGATCCTGATGCAAATATTGATGAAATGATTTTCTTTTATGAATGTTGCAAATATCTATCTAACACATAATTTGCTAATGAGCCGGTTAATGTGTTTAAATTTCTGGAAATGTGTTGATATTGAATAGAATCGAATTATCTTTACAAAATCTTGACCCTTAGGAACATACAATAGATAGCTGGATTCCGCACGGAATAGATGTCGGTAAGCTGTAGAATGATGAGTTGTGAGTCTAGCCTGACGACAAGTCGGTGTATGCCATGCGCAATGGCATCAGAGAGGAGTTTTATCAATGCGTTGTATTCAGCGATGTTGTTCTTTGATTGACCAATACATACCCCTCTGAAACTCACTAACTCGTCGCTTGGATCAAAAATGGCCCAGGCCGCAGAAGATAGGTTCTACAAACTATGACTCGCTCCGTCGGCATATCCAACGAACGAGTCCAATAGGCTCGACATCTGCAACAAATGTAAAAGTGGATTACCTAACCAAAACGATTACTCTTAGCGAAAACAAAAATTTAACAAAAGCATATGAAGAGGTTACTACACTAAGTCAAGCATAGTACCACTTAAGGTACAACCCATTTCGAGGTTGCGATAGTGGAATCCCATCATAATACACTAACTCGTAGGCTCCTTTTGCTAATACATGCTTAACAATATAGGGGCCCATCCATATGTCACCTTCTGAGAAGACACGGGGTTTGACATTCTTGTCAAACTGCGCCTTGACTCGTTTCTTATGCGCTTTGTTAGCCAAGGCGGCATCGTGATGGGTTTCATCCAGTTGGATTAATTCCAAGAAATGAGCCTCCTCCTCTGAAGTTATGGGGAGAAGGTCAACTGCGAGCTTGAGAGACGAGATTTTGCACTGAACTAGTAAGATCGCTTCCAGGCCATACACCAACTGAAAGGGTGTAAACCCAGTCGCATTTCTCACCAATGTCCTGTATGTCCACAAGGATGAGTATAAGATTAGGTGCCAACTTCGTTTATGGACTCTAATCATCCTTTGCAGCATGCACTTCACGACTTTGTTTATCGCCTCAACTTGCTCGTTAGCTTGCGGATAATACGAAATAGAGCTGTCGTGGGACAATCCTAATTTGGTAGCCAACTCAACCATCATGTGATTCTGGAAATGTAATCCATGACCTGTGACTATAGCTTGTGGAACACCGAATCTGGAGACTACATGATTGAAAAATAAAAGAGCAGCCATTTCGCCGTTATTTTTTAATGTAGGCATCGCCTCAGCCCATTTCGTAAAATAGTCAACTGCGACTATGATATACCCATGCCCCCCAGCTGAGGTGGGGTTACATGTCATGAAATCTATGCCCCATTTGGCGAATGGTCCAACAACAACTACTGGCTGCAGTGGTGCGGGTGGTATTCTAGTTTTGCGGTTGAAGATTTGACAAGCATGGAAACTTCTAATTGCGGTTATGCAATCCTTAAACATTGTTGGCCAGAAGTATCCTGCTCGTAAAATCTTTTGTGTCGTAGCATAGCCAAATTGATGCCCCCCACATGTGCCTGAATGACAATCGTTCAGGACTTTTTCGGACTCCTCATGGGTGAGAAACCTTCGCAGAACTGTATCGATACCACGACGGTAAAGTGTATCACCGACAATCATGTAGTCTTTTGCTTGTTATCGAGTACGTCGTTGTTCTGAGCGAGAGGTATTAGACCTATATGTTTGGATCTGGAGATAGATGATTATATCTCCATACCACGGATCGCTTAAAGATATCAGAAACAAAGATTCATCCACGATTGTTGTTTTGGATGTTGAATCGTTGGACGACGATGGGAAGTCACATAGTAACTCTGCGAAAACCAGAGCTTTCTTTGATTTGGATTTTACGAATTCCAGATCAAACTCTTGCAAAATTGCTATCCATTTCAAATATTTTCCCCCAAGCAACTGTTGCGACAAGATGTAAGTCATGGGGTTGCAATTTGACAAAATGATAGTTTTTCGAAAGAGGACATAGTGTCGAAATCTCTGTACTTCTTGAACAGCTGCGAGAGCCAGCTTTTCAACATAGGAGTATTTTCTTTTTGTATCATTTAAGTTTTGACTTAAATAATAGACAGGATGTTCAATTCCATTGTCTTCTTGAACTAAAACCATTGCGATGGTCATATCCACTACAACCAGATACAGGTTAAAGTCTTTTTGATAACTAGGAGCATATATTAGTGATGCTTTTATTAGGGATTCCTTTAGAGAATCAAAGGAAGGTTGCGCAACCTGATCCTAGTTGAAGGGTACTTCTTTTTTCAACAAACGCGTATAACCTTTAGCAAGTTTTGCGTAATTTGGAATGAACCTCCTTATAAAGTTTGCTTTCCCTTGGAGTTTCTAAATCTGAAGCAAATTTGAAGGTGGAGGAAGATCGATGATTGCCTGAACCTTACACGGTCGAGGCGAATCTTGTCCTTTGAAACTACAAAGCCAATTAAACGACCAAAACTGACACAAAAAATACACTTGTGCGGATTGAGTCGTATCTTGTAGTGCAACGTAGAAATATTGCTCTCAAATGCCGCGGATGATCGGTCCGCTTTCATGAATGAGCCGGAAGATCGTTGAGGTATGGTTGAATGATTTTCTTGATGTTATGGAAGGCATAATTCATTGCTCTCTGAAAGGTTGCCCCTGCGTTCTTTAAACCAAAAGGTAGCTTGTGGTATGCGAATGTGCCCCACGAACAAATAAATGTAGTCTTTGACTGGTCTTGTGGGCGGATATTTATTTGATTATACCCAAAAAATCCATCCATAAACGGAAAGATTTCGCATCTGGCGCATTCATCAATTATCTGGTCGATAAAGGGTGTAAGGTAGTTGTCCTTTGGACAAGCGTGATTTACATCCCTGTAATCGACGCACACTCTAATCGTTCCTTGCTTTTTCATCACAGGAACAATGTTTGATACCCAATCGGTTAGAGGAACCATGTAAATGAAACCAGCATGGAGAATTTTTTCAACTTTTTCCTTGATGGCAGCGGCTTTCTTTGGGTGCACCTTTCGAAGCCGTTGTTGTACTAGTTTGACATCTGGATACATATTAATTTCGTGTTCAACTATGCTTGAGTAAATGCCTGGCATTTCTTCATATGACCATGCAAAGACATCTCTGAACTCACGAAAGAGAGTGTAATATACTTCCAGTTCTGAAGAAGAACAAGATTTCCTAACATGAATATTCTCTACAACATTTGGTTTGGTCGAGATATTGATGGCGATAGTTTCTTCAATATTGGACAGGTTTTGCTCAGAATCCATCGTATTTACAGTATTTGATAGGAAATAAAAAATTGAAGGATGATTAAGGTCACTGGAACAATCTTCTTTGTAATCTGGAAGATGGGAACGATGGTGGTAATCTTCCCATGGTTCCCCCTCTATCATCATTGACTGAACAATTCCTTCATCTGTAGAATGTACATGCAACCAAGGATCTGAAGAGGTACCATATTCCTTAGACCTATCTATCGAAATGCTCGATGAGAACCGATTTGGGTTTGCCTCCCATGCCAAAAACATTGATTGCTACAATATTTCTATTGGGCTTGGAGGCAATACCTAGTGATGATCCATGCTAACATCGTGTTTGGACATCTTCTGAATAGAAGATACCATATTGCAGGTTTCCACCGTGGCCACTTCCGCCAGATTGTTTGGAGGCGGTAGGGCAAAAGTACCCATCAATGTAGGGTCTTTTAGTAGGCCTACTCCGATATTTTGAAGCAACTGAGAGCTTCCATGGATCATCAGAATTCTTCTCGTAACTTGTGAACTATTGGGGAGAAATGTTTGTTGGTCGACGATTGTAATTCCTCCTTGGAAGGGAAATGCAATCTTTCTGAAGTATGTCGACACAACAGTAGCCATAGCATAAATCCAGGGCCTGCCCAGTAGGATAATGTGATCGAGGTTTCCATCGATAACTTCAACATCAATTTCAATTGTTTTTCCCCCCAGTTCGACTTGCAAGTTACTTAAAATCCCATATGGAGTGTATGTCCATCCATCAAATGCTTTTAACGTCATTGACGATCGTGACAAGGGTGGTGAGCGTAAAGTTTTCCAGCAACTCGTTGACATAATACATGTAGATGCCCCCTCATCAATAATTATTCAATGAACAGTTTTGTTGAGGGCTTTCACTTGAATGAGGAAAGCGAGTTGAGCTGGTAACTGAGGTTCATACCCTTTATTATTAAAGGCCACAAGATTGGAATCTGTTGGGTCAATCCCACCTATTGCTGATAATAGAGCCTGCTTCTGGGAGGGGCAATTTTGCAGTACCTCAAGTGTCGACATAGTGGACTTCGATTGGACCAGGTCCTCTACTATATTATAATTTTGTGCTGCTCTCGCACGAGGATTAAGTGTTGATTTTTGTACTACTCCCTTTGGCGGTTTTATCGTTAGCTCAGGAATGATGGGTGGCGCAACTTCGGTCGAAGTTGTCGTCGAACTACTAGGTTGATCAATAGCCTTGTTGTTTGATAGCTGTCGATTCCCGTAATCTTTGTTCCTTGTCGATATCAAAGAATCATTTTGTTGTTTCGAAATGGACAACATAAGCACTTGGGATGGGGAAGCATTGTCACTAGCAACCAGATTGGTTCTCGGGCTTGGAAATGGATCAGTCAATACCGTTGAGGCTTTTGAACCCTTAAAGAGTTTCTTAACTTTTATAAATTTAATTTTGGTTCATCTTAATTAAATTCATTACCTTATATTAAACTAAAGTTTAATTAACTATTAATTACATGTGGGTTTAATATTAACCCTTTTAAATTAAATCTATCTTACATTCAAATTACGTAACATTTAATTATTGATTCATTTTGATTTATAGTTATTAAACTATTTCTTAAAACAACTAACTTAATATAACTAACTTCCATTTTAATTTATTAATCAACTTATTTTTATGACCCTAGTCCAAAGTCAAATTTAGTTGTTGGTCAAGTTAGCTGTTGGAGGCTCTGCTCTGACTACTTAACATGCAAAGCTAGATCTAATTCTTCAACTTATCTTGACAATGAACCACACTGATTGGTTCGAAACGCGTCGACAAATGAAATATCATGTGATTTACGCCGAAAAATCTCTCGTAACTAACTTAGTATTTATTTATATAACCTTTATATAAGTCTAATGAATTCCTATATTCACATTACCTTATTTAAATAGGCATATAACATCTCACTTATTATCTAACCAATTTTGTTTTCCTATCATTTTCCTTTGATCCAGTTTAGTTAGCTATTTTCCAGTCAAATATAGCTGTTAGCCAGTCTGATTGCCTAGGTCAATATAGTAGTTGCCTGGTCAAATTTAGCGGTTGAATGTTCTGCTCTATCTATTTATCATGCACCCATGATTTGATTCTTCAATTTGTCATGATGATGAACCACACTTATTGACAAAAGCATTCTTATCCAAAAAAATCTTTTCAAAACTTTAAATTTGTTAAATATTATAAATAATTAAAAAAAAATAAAATTAAAATATATACTTTCCAAATTTATTTTAAAAATGGAAATAATTTTGTAGTATTTAACAGTGAAAGTTTTAAGCTATCAAATTAATGAATATATAAATATTTATTTAAGATATAAATATTTATTAAGAATGAGTTTAAGTTTTTTGCCCTTTTAAAAAGTAGTTAGATATTTGATTTTTTATAATTATTTTAATTAAAATTTTTAAAATATATTATTAAAATTAAATTATTTTAACTTAAGACATATTTTTTATAATTAATTTATTAAAAATAATTAAATTATAAATATTATTATTAAATTACATAATTTTTCACAAATATTAATTTCTCTAGTTTAGAATTAAAATTAAAATTAAATAATAACAAATTCTAATTTTAACTTAGAACTCTAACCAACATCATATCATCATTATATCTTAGAATTCTAGCCAACATCATTATACATGTGTATTGACTATTTAATATATAGTATCACGTAATAATTACTGCATCCTCCATGTCAACTAACTAAAACAAAATTAATGATCCCTTGACTTCCCCATATAAGTACAACACAATATTTCTATATGATTTATTATTTTAATTTGAAAAAATAAAACGTGGTACATGCACTCATTTAGATTTTCCCGTAATGGAGAGACAATAAAATAAAATTTATTGAATAAAGATCCAAAGTTCTTACTCATAATATAAAAAGTATATTAATGCTCAATTCTTTCTATTTAAATATGAAAATGTACGTTTAGATTTTTACGTTAAGAAATTTGATTTTTTTAAGTTTTTGGTAAATAGTTAAGACGGATTTAGGTTGGTGTAATTTCTCTTATTAAATAGGTTATATTCCACATCAATACCATACGAGAATACTATGGGTTTTATTTTTATTTTATTTTTATAATGTTATTTTTATTTTGTTATTTATATTTTATTTTAAGAGAGTTAAAGTGTTTACATTAAGTTACAACATCTCTACCATAATGCACTGTTGAATCAATTATTATCATTAAACATTTGTTTTTACCACACACATATATATAATTTTTATCTTTGTTAAATTTTAACTATGACTAAAGTATTAATGAATTTAGACTTCTGTGATCCATAACATTGTTTAGAGAATCTTCGACGAAAATCACATAAGTATTCTTTTGTCGACGCGTTGGATCACAACATTGTTTAGAGAATCTTCGGCGAAAATCACATAAGTATTCTTTTGTCGACGCGTTTCGAACCAACCAGTGTGGTTCATCCTTAGGACAAGTTTCGAAACGCGTCGACAAAAGAATACTTATGTGATTTTCGCCGAAGATTCTCTAAACTATGACTAAAGTATGTAAAATATCTTTTATACATTTGAAATATTTATTAATTTTTACTTATTGTTTTTAATTTGGATAAAATTTTCCTGCACAATTATGATATAGATTTAGGTAATATCGATTTAGGTAATTTTTATATATATCTGAAATACCTATTAATTTTCACTTGGATAAATTTTACCTCACACAAAAACATTTTAACTATGATACCAATTATAAAAACTTGTTATTTTTTAACTCACATAAAAATGTTTTCAAGTATTATATTAATTTACTTAATCAATGTAACCTCGCACAAACAAGTTTTAACTATGATATTGATTTACTTAGTTTTCCAGCATTTTAGTTTTATAAGTATTCTAATTTCACTCAACATTTTACAAGTAGTAAGAATTAACCTTTGTTGTTTTAACTATGATATTGATTTACTTAGTTTTCCAGCATTTTAGTTTTATAAGTATTCTAATTTCACTCAACATTTTACAAGTAGTAAGAATTAACCTTTGTTTAATCAGTTTCAAGTTTGGCAAATAATTCTTATATGTTTTTTACATTACAGAACAAAACCTAATCTAATGTTTTTTGTGTAATGCCAGTCGAAGGGATCAAAGCAAGTGAAACAAAGTGGAATGAAGTGAGGTGTTTGAATAAGTTATATTGGGGCATGATGACTTTGTTATCTAAAATGTGAAGCGAGACACAATTTATAACAAAATAATTTTTATTTCCAATTGCTATAGGTTTTATTAGATTATTATAAGTTTTATAAGTATTTTTTAAAACAAATCCATACTTAAATGAAGATTTTCTCTAGAACATTTATAGACAATAATTTTATTTATTACTATAAGTTATAGATATAAAGTTTAAGTATTTTTTTAAAACAAACATAAATTGAAGTTTTTCTCACAAATACTACATACTCTACTCTTTTGTTTTCTCAGAATTTTTTCCACCTTAATTTGTTTTGTGATCAATAATAATTATTATATATATAAATTTTTTGTTAAAAGTTAAATTTGAGCCAATATATTTAATATTATTCTTTATTTTCCATTAATTAGCTAACACACACACACACACACACATATATATATATAATCTCCCTCATATAATTGGTTGTAGGGTCGGCACAATAAAAAATAATAATAAGTAAGCATTGCCTTATTATTTTGATGGAAAATGTATAAAAAGGGGTATTTTTATCCGTTTACCATTTAAAAATTATATAATTGGTTGTAGAGTAGGCGCAAATAAAAAATAACAATAAGTTATTATTACTTTGATGGAAAATGTATAAAAGGGGGTATTTTTATGGGTTTATCATTTACAAACCAGAGTTGTAGAATAACAAAAAAGTCTTGTCATTACAAAGCGCTTAAACTTAAAAATAAAATTGACAAGATATTGTCTCCTCGTGGACCACTAAGTGGTTGGTACAATGGGATGTCATTCCCTCCAAGTGGTTGGTACAATGGGATGTCATTCCCTCCACCTTGTTTCAAATCTGGTGGTGGGAATCTTTGGCACCTTGTAATAAGGCTCGTCATAAATATTATTGTGCAAACAATTATCCATATCTATAAATATGATTATGACCCTGCTAACAAATATAACCTATAGAAGAATAGAAGAATAGTAGATGTGGGATATGGTATAACACCATATCATTTAAATATATATATATATATAGTGTATACCATATTGCATCTTTGGCACCTTGTGAACCACATTTTTGACACCTTGTGATAAGGCTCGTCATAAATATTATTGTGCAAACAATTATCCATATCTATAAATATGATTATGATCCTGCTAACAAATATAACCCATAGAAGAATAGTAGATGTGGAATAGTAGATGTGGGATATGGTATAACACCATATCATTTAAAAATATATATATTGTTATATAGTGTATACCATATTGCATTCAACGAAGGTCGGGATTTGATCCCTCGACCTCTCACATTTTATTATAAAATAACACCACCATGTCATAGGGCCATAAATTGAAATTTTATGCAGTAGAAGTGACTTTATGCAGAGACCACTAGCGAGATAACACAACTTTGAAGGCTTGTTATGGGAGTTTTAGAAGGCCTTTTTGAGTGCCGCTAGTTTATACATATTCCCGTGGTTGAGAAAAACACATCACGATGAGTTAGGAGTTGTTTTTATATAAATTTGATTTGAATTTTTGGCTTTGAAGAGTTAATACAGAGGTCTCTCCATTGAAGACCTCGCCTGAAGACGTAGGCTTTGAGATAGCCGGACTCTGTTATCAATTTTTTGGTGTCATTTTATTTTCTGTGGCTTGTTGTTGTTTATTATTTGTTGCAATTTCACTACAAGTTTCACATGTCATTTAATTTGAGCTTTGTTTAATGGTGATTTAAATACATGCAAAACACTTTTGAAAAGTTAACACACCAAGTATCAATTTAACGAATGGGATTCAGATTAGTGAGTCAACCTGCATGCTATCATGGTAGACCTCATGTTCATCAAAGGATGAAAATTCCAAATCCATCAATTTTTTTCCATGTTAGAGACTCTATACATGAGTTTTTTTGTCTACATCTGCATTTTATCATTGCATACAAGAAATTGCTATTGAGTTTTTTAGCATTCCACCAATGCTTAGTTAGTGCATGATTATTTTCAATTGTAAATAAATTTCTATGTGTTGCATATATATTTTGTGCATATCTTTGTTGCTCCAAATCTTTGGGACCCACCCCTCACTTTAACACCCACATTTGCATCAGTAATAAACCATCATTCCATTTGTGTTTCTCTTTCTTCCTCATGGATTTCTACTCAAATTTCAAAGGGAATAGCGTTGACATAAATAATATCTATTCACTTTGCACTGTGTTGAGTTCTCGAGCTAAAAGAGAGGGAATTCAAACTTCTACCCCTATAATGTCCGAAATAACCAGGTCTAACCATAGTGAACAAACCAAGAGAGAAAAAGTCCCAAAAGATGTTAAAAAAAACTTTCAGAAAGGAGGAACAACTTCACATAAGAAATACATAATTAAAAAAGGTAAGCTTGAAAGGAGGCTAAAACTGGTTAGGGTCAGAGTAAATTCTTAATAAACCAGTAAAAAATTCTTTACACTCCATACCATTTCCCAAGGATGGAAACCAACCCCAAATAAACACAGACAAATGTCTTAAGAAAATAAGAAAGAAAAAAACCCAAAAAAGGAAAGGACTTACAAGCAAAGAGATGAAAGGAGTATCTAAAGGGGGAAAAAAGTGCGTTAACCAAAATCAGGAATATAGCATTGAAACTAGGGAGGACTATTAAAACAGGGAATGTAGAAATAAGAAGAAGTGACTTGAGACTTGAAGCATTGAAGGAAACCCACCACCTCCCTTTGAAATGTAGTTGATTTTAGCTTATTTAGAGTGAATGGGAGTCCAAAGTGTAGAATCCCCTTAATAGACTCGCCACTTAAATGAAGAAAAATACTGAGACCCTTTTCGATAATCTAAATTTGGCGTAGAATTATCGCCATAAGAAAATACAGCTCTTCCTAACCAAAACATAGGAAACATTGAAAACTTTGAAGAATTGTGGGAATCATTTGGTGTGCTTGAAAAAATACGGAGGATGCCAATTACCAAAAAATTGTGAGGTATCCACATCCAAATCTTACAGATCGTTCAATGGTTGTCAATCCACTTCACAAGATAAGCCATGATGGCTCCCATGTTCTTCATAACTCTACCTTGCTTGCAAATTAACTCCATTGTTTCCACCATCCAACTCAACTGCCTTGCATGAATTAAGCCTCTCTAAGGTCAATTGCATGTTGTGCTCTGATATAACCTTTAACACTAGGTGGAGGGTGTCCCAAATCCTTACCAGCCCCAAGCATCCTCTCATGCTCTTAATTAATTATCAATCATAATAACAATTAGCAATATTAAAAATTCAAATAAATTAAAACTTGTTGAACCTAGAGGTGCTCTCGAGCCCATAATGGTAGAGATACTGTAATATAATGTAATGTCCTATAAACATTTTTTCTCAGTCAAAATAAAATAAAATTAAAAGTAACCCTACATTAAACACTTTTACTTGCTCAAAAAAATAATTATGTTAAAATAAAAATAACTTTAAATTAAAATAATAATGTAAACTTGACTGGTGGTTTTTGAGTGAAACCATGGTATTGACCCATGATATTCATGTGGACTATAGCATGTTGAAAGGAGGAAATTAAACCAACTTAAATCCATCTTAACTATGGATTTATCAAGGACCAAGAGAGATCAAATCTCTTGAGATGCAAATGCCTTCTAGAGTAAAAAGAGATTTGATCCCTCTCGGTGTCCGATAGATCTGGAATTAAAATGGATCTAGGTTGGTAAAGTATATTCTTCTTATCAATAATATGCTTTACATATTGAAAGGAAAAGTAAAAACTCATACCCTATGAACTTTTACCTTTTCAACCATATGCCTATATCTTAAATCATGCAAATCTTTTTCATCATCATGTCATTTTTCTTGGATGGGAGGATCCCAATCATTCCTTACAACCACTTAAGATAAACCCATGCAAATAATTAACAATTCATTCATATGCTATATGTTTTTCAATATAAATTTTATATTTTACTTTAAACTATGCATATACACTAGGTAACCCTTAATTTATGGACAAAGCAATTGCTTTAGGAAATTATGGTTTCTTAGTTATACTAGTGCCACCATATAAATTAAATAGTTGGTAAATGCGGATAGACATCAATTCATGATAAGCATCAAAACATTACAACATGATACATCTCACATTATTGAGATTATAAAAAATCATAAAATAACTAAATTATTTATTTTAACTTCTATTATTATTATTAGTTATCAAAGTCATTATACGAGTTAAAGAATATTTTAACCATGGAATTCACCCGACTTTCATCATGGAAATTTAACTGTAATAACTTTTGTTATAATAATGGGCCAATATCATAACTTATCAATACCATATGCAATATAACATGTATTGATATGGTGTTTTATTTTATTAATTTTTTAGATAATTTATTAAAAAAAATAATAACTTGTAGATTAATATTTAAACTTTGATTTTGTGTATGCTACTATGAATATTCTAGCATATCCCTCAGGTAATTTCTATCATCTTACTAATAATTACTAATAATTAAATCCAAAATTTTAGAAGACTATTTAAAATAGAATATCTTATGGAAAATTTACATTAATCTATTATTAATCATTTTATTTTAATATTTTTTATAATTGATCATTATTTTGATAAATCTAAGTTATTCCATGATTTAGAGACCACATAACTAGAAAAGTTATAGTTGAAAAAACCAAAATTTCAATTACATAATTTTGATGAAAACCTTGTTCATGTGTTATGAGGTGATAGATTACCTTGGAGGAGATTAAACTATGGATGATTGGCAACATCAGATGGGATATCAGAGCGGGCTCACGAGTTGAAATCAGGTTGGATCTAATTCGGGGTTTCTTAGGGGATCATATAATCCCTATTCTGCTCATTATGCATATTCATAATATAGGCATTTACTATTTGAATCATATTATGGTGGCTCGAGATCCTATTACTCAATGTCCAACTTGGATCAACTTGCAGGATTTGGGCATTAATAGTGATCTGGATACATGTTGGGATAGATATGTTAACAATCTTTCCATGGTCGGTATATTTCTAAGGGGTGATGAGGACATTTTCATGTGGGATGGTAAGATTGAGGAAGGTATGGTTTTTGTGAAATTCATTACTCAACCCCAATAGGTTTCTAGTGAATGGGCATGGTTTAAAAAAATTTTGTCATGGAAAATCCCTCTTAAGATTATTTGCTTTGGTTGGTTGGTAGGGAGAAATAAAATCTTGACTTGGGACAATTTATGTTTTCGCGAGTTCATAGGTCCGAGATGGTGCATTTTTTGCAGTGGCACCCATAAGGATGTGACCCACCTTATGTTGATATGTTCGATGGCGATTTCCATGTGGAGGTTTGTTCCGTGCATATTAAAGATCAGTGTAATTTGGAATTCATCGTTGATGGCTTCTTGTATAAAGGAACGGATGTATGGATATAAAAAAAAAAAAAAATTGAACATTACCTTTCTATGTCATATGGGGAATTTGGAAGTGCAGGAACAAGATCATTTTCGAGGATCATCCTGTGGACATCAATTAGATTAGTATAAATATTTGTTCTCAACTAAATGAGGCTGGTCCTTGGGAGGGCAAGTGTTTAACGATATGCATCAAAATGGTTGATATTGGACAATGATATCGTTTCGGTTCCTTCAATGGGGCCTCAAATATCAACAAATGTGGAGCGGTGCATTCATTGTCATAAATCCTGGACACTTCTATCATTTCAATTGGTTAAGAAGTTTGGGTACTAAGACAAGGGCAAAGATTATAGCACTTTGGAGTGTTTAATTCTATGTTAACGGGTTATCCATCAAGGATATTTATGTATATGGTGACTCAAAATTGATCATTCAGTGGGTTGTGGACGAGACTTCCTTCAATCCTCCCACATTCACTTTTTGTATGCATAGGATAAAAAAATTGATCGAAATATTTCATAGGTTCTCTTTTTCTCATAAATATAGGGAGAAAAATGGGATCGTGGATGCACTATCAAAAGGTGTTTATTGGTATCTTCCTCAAGAGATCAACTACAATGCTTACTTCAATAATTGTTATCATGGATTTGGAAAAATTCTTTGTACCAGATATGGTTGAAGGCTTTCTCTATTGGTGTTTTTTCTAATAGAATTGTCTCATATAATATATATATGAGATTAATATGTTGATGGAACATTTTTTATAAAAATGATGGTGATACTTTAAACAAAAAATTTTTTTGTTAATAGCTCGGTGGGATATGTTGTAGCTTCCATTGTTATTTTCTTCTTATTTTCGGCTTTATCGCAAAAAGATATAAAAATCAAAAGAGAAGAAAAATCAAACCTTTGTTTAAAGGCGCGTTGCAGGAAAACAATAAGTCTGAAGGTTAATTAAGGCTCAACCCCACAGTCGACCACAACGTGAGCATGGTTGACCACAACGTGTGGCCTAGAATCATTACGGGGGTTTGTTCTCAATGTAGTTCCTTTATATGTTATACCCCCACAAAGGCTAAGAGAATTTTGTTTGATTTCGCATAAATTAAATTGAATGGGTTTTGTTTTGGAAATGTGATGCGATGGTGTACCTGCGAGAAGATCTGGGTTGTTGATCGGCAAGCCAGATCCAACGGTAATCGCACAAGTCAGCTAAAATGGTTTTGTTTCAAAAATCTGATGTGAAGGTATATTTTCGAGAAGATCTGGGCCATTGATCGACAAGCCACTGATCCAAAGGCAATCAGGTGGCAACTAATCAAACACAACAATATATCAAATATAATTCAAGCTTGCTAAAGTCCAAGTTAATCACAACCATCCATCCAAAAAGACGAGATCCAACGGATATCGGGCGAAGAAATGATTGGGTTTTAGCGCTAAAGTCAAACCTGATAGATTATAAATTGGTGATATATATTTCCCTTCAGGTTCGTATGGGAGTCAACAGAGCGTTGAACAGGTGGAATCGATAGGATTTATGTCAAACGAGTTTAAGATCTCGTGGGTTCCGGAGGATTAGACCATTGATTGAACGAATGATCGGACGACTCACTTACAACCAAGGCGGACCCAAAGGGTTTATGAATCAAATTGTTAAATCCTTTCAGTTTCGTGGCAAACTAATGTTTCGCGTAAAATAGCCAATTCCGTTGTTTAAGTGAGACAATTAGAATTAGCGGTGGATGACTAAAACTTCAAAGGAAGGGGATTGGTCGGGTTTTCTTGTGTTTTGGCCAATCAAAACGCACTCGATACATACATAAGCCCGGGTTCACGCACGGGGTTTTGTCAAATTTTATTATAATTAAAATGGCTTAATCATTATTAAAGCTTCTACAAAGAAACTCAGCAGTCGAACAACAGAGCCGAAAAGCTAGCAGTCATCATTGTTATCTAACTTTCATTACATCCTGTTATTCTATATTCTTTAGAAGGAGGTGTCTTTTACCCTCTGTGTAATGTTTTGTAATAATTTATACTCTAGAAAATTAGGAAAATAATTAAGCAGTTTGATAGTTTTAGTGATCACCAACTATCTTGTAAGGTATAAAAAGAGGTAAATTTAGAAAGAAGGGGTTCAAATTTTGGAGAACCTGGAGACTAAGCTACTGAATTCATGATACAACTGTTGATTAATGAAGAATCAGAAGTTTTCCATACGTTGTTGGGTATGATTTTGTCTTTTCCCTGTTATGTGTCATCTTATGTTTTCTTCCTTTGAGTATAATAATTGAAGCTGCAGGTCTTTATTTGCATATGTAAATAAAGTTAAATTCCTTAAAGAGTGCTCCTATACTTGAAGTTCCCATCTCTGTAATTCTTCTAAGTTATAGATAGTAGTTTCTGGATAAAACAACATATTATTTATAACTTCTCCTAGTGTCACAAATAGTAGATCCTGTGTTAAATAGCATATTGTCTATGACTTATTCAATCTTTCTTCATTCATCATTTATATTCAACAATCAAATGGCATTATGATGTTATCATGTCACCTAAGTGTTGAGGATCAAGAACCAAATTTCCTAGGTCCTTCATTTGAGAATGCAATATATAATTGAGTGACAAACAAGTGAAAAACAGGTGACAATATTTGTAATTATTAATGTCTTAAGCACAATTTCTATACAGCTGGGAAATTGGTTTCTTAAGGTACAAAATTAGTTGGGTCCACTACCGAGGAGAGAAGACAAGAACTTTTTCCCTGGGTTTTCAATATTTTCCTCTGGTTGTTCAGTGAGGAGGAAATACTTGGTTGTTTTGGATAAATGCAATGACTGTGGCTCCAAGGAGACCCCAAACAAGGTCAGATACCTCACAACAAAAAGTTCAAGCCCTTTCAGACCCTGAAAGGCTAGTTTCCAAGAGGGTTAGAAGGCCTAAAACTCCACTTACACCAAGTCCTACACTGTCTGCACCAAGCAACAGTTCATATCTTTCACATTCATCTTTTATTGACCAAGAGTGTCATGCGGAAAGAGTTATATTTGCGGACAAATCTAACCTCCCTAGGAGTCTAAGACTCTCTAGTGACAAACAAACCAAACAAGAGCAATCCTTCTTTAAACACACGTTATTCTATGAGAATTCAAATGTTTTCGATCTTACCTTAGGTCCAACGCTTGT
>APFE031225965.1:0-26814 GCA_000404065.3 Pinus taeda | reverse complement strand
TTCACTTGCTTCCTGGAAAAATGACTGGCTGCTTGATTCGGGAGCAACCTGTCACATGACTCATAGAAAAGACTTTTTTTAAGATTTCACTGACAATGTTGATGGAGTAGTTTACTTTGCAGATCAGTCAAAAATCAAGCCATCAGGGCTTGGCACAATCAGGCTTAAACTGCCTGGTCTCCCAGACCTTCTTCTTGATCATGTTTTATATCTCCCATAGCTCAAGAGAAACTTGTTGTCCTTGGTCCACATCCGCCAGCAACGTCACTCCATTCATATGTTTGATGGCAAGCTTGAGGTGAGAAAATCATCTGATCACTCACTTGTCATGAGGGGAATAGAAGAAGAAAGACTTCTCAAACTGCAAGGAACATCTGCTCATAAACAAAATTTCTCATATATTACTCATCATGAAGAAGGTACACTTCCATCAAGTTTATTATGGCATGCTAGATTTGGACATTTAAACTATGACAGTCTCCGTTTATTGAAGAAAAATGGTGTTGCTGGTTTGCCTACAATTCCTAGAAACTTAAGCAATGTGATGCTTGCATTCTAGGAAAGCATAGCAAACAGTCCTTTCATGACTCACATTCAAGAGCACATAGGAAGCTTGAACTTATTCATTCAGATTTATGTGGTCCAATGCCTTTTCCTTCTGCAAATGGAAATAAATATATCATGACATTTATTGATGATTACACCAGAATGTGTTGGGTTTATTTATTGAAGAACAAATTTGATGCTTTCCTAACATTCAAGAATTTTTCATAAATGGATTGAAAATGATGCACAATCTCATATTGGGTCTATTCGCACTGATAATGGAAAAGAATATACATCAAATGAATTTGAACAATATCTTCGCCAACATGGGATTAAACATCAAACAACTGTGCCTTATAATCCCCAACAGAATGGTGTAGCTGAAAGAATGAACAGAACAATTTTGAATATGGTACGATCCATGTTTTTTTCAAAAATGTAAAGATAATGTTTTGGGCTGATGCTGTTCTATGTGCTGCATATATAAAGAATAGATGTCCATCTAGTGCTATACGAAACAAGACTCCTTATGAATTGTGGTATGGACATGTTCCTTCGGTCAAACATCTCAGGATTTTTGGTTCCACCTGTTATGCTTTGATACCAAAGGTACATAGAAACAAACTTGGTGCTAAAAGTCATAATTGTATTTTCTTGGGGTATTCAAATACCTAACAAGCATACCGCCTCTATGATGAAGAAAATAAAAAGTTTGTTATATCTAGAGATGTAATTTTTCTTGAATCATCCAAATCTGACAATGTTGTTGAGCGGCAACTTGATCGTTTGGATAGATTCGCAAAAATGAAATCATTTCAAGAATTTGAAAATCAGATTCCACATCTTGAAGGGGGGATTCCTATACTAGATCAACATGTGGAATCTTCTTCTGAAGAATACTCTCCCCCGACTGAAACTCCAACAACGGATGATGCTTTAAGTGATGTAATTGATAGAATGGGAGACTCAATCTTGATTCACTCCCAACTCAATCAATAGAGCAGCCTGGACCATCTTAGAAAGGTCCCCCAAAATGGCTGACAAAGACACTTGAAAGTGTTTATCCTGATGAAATTGGAAAAACAGGAACCAGAAATTCAAACCGACAAAAGGGAGGTGATGTAGATGACTCTAATTCACCTGTTCATATGGATGTTTCTTATGATTGTGAATTGAACTTGTCTACAGATTTTGAACCAACTTCCTTTAAGAAGCTGCTTCTCATGATGAATGGAAAGAAGAAATGCAAAAGGAGTATGATGCCCTCATAAATAATGGCACTTGGAAGCTGGTTGATCCTTCATTTGGAACAAACCAATTGGCTGCAAGTGGGTCTACAAGAACAAGTACAAAGCTGATGGCTCACTTGACAAGCACAAAGCTAGGCTTGTGGCAAAAGGTTTTGCACAGAAGGAAGGGTTCGATTATGAGGAAACTTTTGCTCCCACAACAAAATGGGCCACCATCCGGACACTCTTTGCACTGGCAGCTCAGAACGGTTGGAAAGTCCATCAAATGGATGTAAAAACTGCCTTCTTGAATGGAGATCTAAAAGAAAATATTTTTATGTCCCAGCCTGAAGGATTTGCTGTGAAAGGACATGAACATAAAGTATGCAAACTTGTGAAGTCCTTGTATGGCCTCAAACAAGCACCACGAGCCTGGTATGAAAAGCTAACTGAGCATCTTCTAAAACTCAACTTCAATCATTTTGACCTTGATGATGCAACTTTATTTGTCAAGAAAGTTGGAAAAACAGTTGTATATCTTGTGGTATATGTAGATGATCTTTTAATGACACGGAACAATGAAAGCTATATTGCATCCATAAAGAAAGAATTAAGAAAAAGTTTTGAAATGACTGATTTGGGCTATGTTCATTACTATCTTGGCATTGAAGTAACCCAACATCCAAAATCCATATTTCTTTCTCAAAAGAAATACGTTGGAGATTTGTTAAACAGATTTGGCATGACAGAATGCAATCCTCTTTCTACTCCAATGGAACAAAACTTGAGGCTCACATCTATTGAAGGAAAGGAATTTGAGGATGCAACAAAGTACAGACAGCTTGTAGGAAGTCTCATCTATCTCACTACTACTAGACCAGACAATTCATTTGCTGTTGGAATCCTCTCCAGGTTTATGCAAAAGCCTTGTGAGGGACATTGGTCTGCTGCAAAAAGAGTTCTAAGGTACTTGAAGGGAACTCAAGACCTTGGAATCAAGTATACACAGGTAGACGACTTCAGCTTGATTGGATACTCTGATTCAGACTTCGATGGAGACAATGGCCACTGGTTCAGGGTGTTTTTTATGCTGTTTTGGATTCTTTAAAGATTTGTTTCCTCCCAATACAATCAAGGTTCTTTGTCAGCCATTTATGGATCCGATTCGGATCAAACTTCAAATATTCTTGCCTCTTTTTCCAAGTTCTTGGTTGTTCCCCCATATGATGGGAAAGAACTTGCTTTGTTTCCCTCAAAGTAACTATCAAATTGCTTCTACAAATTCTGGCTATGTGTCCATAATTGTTACATTTGTAACATTCAGTTTCATAACTAAGAGCACCAAAACTGTTATAATTTCTCTTGAAACATGATGAGGTTTTCTGTGTTCATGGTAGTTCTTGGGAATCATAGTTATTTCTTTTATTTCTACCCCTTGCATAGGCTCTACAATTTATAGCCTTATGCCCAAAATTATTACAAGAATAACACACTCCAAGAAAAATATTTTGGTACCTAAGTGTAGGTGGTCTTCTTGATGGTGTTGTCCTTTTTAAGCCATGATCTTCTTTTAGAATATTTTTCATTACTAGTTGTTGTACTTATTCCTTTAGCTGCTTATATTCTTCCTTCTTGATAGGACCCTTAAGCACATCAATGTAGCTTCCTTGCTTTGCTTCATTTCTTATCATCATAGAGCTTGAACCTCTATCGATATTATTTTGTTTATATCCTATTGCAGACCTGTCATTCAATGGTTTCTGGTTGTTGATGATTTCATCTAGTATTTTGGTACTATTGTCAAATTTCTACTAGATTTCCTTCTTCCACAGTTCCTTCTCGAGGGAGACCATCTCAACTTCTGGATTCTCAGTTATTCCCTTCTTCTCTTCCAACTGTCTCTTGAGTGTTTCTTCAATTACTCTGGCTTCTTCTAATTGTACTTTCAGATTTATGATGGTCTGCTTGGTATCTTCAGAGTTCCTATTGGGTCTTTATAAACATTCTTTTAATTTCTTTACCTCTTCCTTTTGTATGATATTTTTCATCCTTTTTCTTCTAAGATCACTTAAGGCACTAATCAATTGTACCTCAAGATCCACTTCTCCTTATTCTTCTTCATGATTCCCTTCATAGTTTTCAAGAGTTTCATTATGAGTATCTAATTCCATGAACAACACTCTATTGAAATCATGGTCACTATCATCATCTTCATCAGATAAGTTATTATCTTCTCTTGAATAAAGAATTTTCTTCTTAAACAATTTTCCCTTGTTCTTTCCATTGTTTCTTTTTTGATATTTATTTTCTTTCTTATAAATTTCTTCTTCATCACTATCTAACCCCTTTTTAAAAGGACATTTGGAAGCACAATGACCACTTCTACCACATTCAAAACATTTCAAAGGAAGCTTACCTTCATAGTTGCCAATTCCTCTTTTCAACTTTCTCACAAAGTTGGTTTCTTATTCATTGTATGATTCTTCACTACAACTAGAGCTTGTTTTTGACCTTCGTTTGTTCTTCCTTGACTTCTTGGAGACCTTGAAAGTTGTCCCTTTTATATGGATTTTCCTATTATGTCCTCATTTCATATGTTATATGAATTCCATGTAGCTCATCCATACTCAACGTAGCTAGATCTCATCTTTCTTCTAATGTTGAGATTTTAGAATCAAATCTCATTGGGAACTTAGTCTATTTTGAAGGATGATTGTATATGCGATCTTCTCTCCCAACCCTCTCATAATATTCACAATCTTATCAACCTAGAGAAAGTAAGCTGCAATATCTTCATCTTCCTTCATCCTCAGGTGTTGAAAATGTCCTTTATAAGTTTGAAGCTTGGCCCCTTTGACCTTTTCATCTCCTTCATACACATTCTTGAGCTTTTCCTATATTTTCTTTGCTGTTTCACAATGCATAATCTTGACAAATTCCAGTCCTGTCAGAGATCCTAGAATGACATAGATAGACTTTGAACTACTAAGTTATTATCTTCTCTTGAATAAAGAATTTTCTTCTTAAACAATTTTCCCTTGTTCTTTCCATTGTTTCTTTTTTGATATTTATTTTCTTTCTTATAAATTTATTCTTCATCACTATCTAACCCCTTTGTAAAAGGACATTTGGAAGTATAATGACCACTTCTACCACATTCAAAACATTTCAAAGGAAGCTTACCTTCACAGTTGCCAATTCCTCTTTTCAACTTTCTCACAAAATTGACTTCTTATTCATTGTATGATTCTTCACTACAACTAGAGCTTGTTTTTGACCTTTGTGTGTTCTTCCTTGACTTCTTGGAGACCTTGAAAGTTGTCCCTTTTATATGGATTTTCCTATTATGTCCTCATTTCATATGTTATATGAATTCCATGTAGCTCATCCATACTCAATGTAGCTAGATCTCGTCTTTCTTCTAATGTTGAGATTTTAGAATCAAATCTCATTGGGAACTTAGTCTATTTTGAAGGATGATTGTATATGCAATCTTCTCTCCCAACCCTCTCATAATATTCACAATCTTATCAACCTAGAGAAAATAAGCTGCAATATCTTCATCTTCCTTCACCCTCAGGTGTTGAAAATGTCCTTTATAAGTTTGAAGCTTGGCCCCTTTGACCTTTTCATCTCCTTCATACACATTCTTGAGCTTTTCCTAGATTTTCTTTGCTGTTTCACAATGCATAATCTTGACAAATTCTAGTCCCGTCAGAGATCCTAGAATGACATAGATAGACTTTGAACTACTTTCATAATTTCCTCTTCCAATAGGATCTATTAGACTAGAGGTTGGTACCTTATATTCATTTAGAACAACTTTCCAAACATCAACCCCTTGTGCATGTAAGAACAATCTCATCCTTATGCTCCAAGAGGCATAATTTTGTCCATCGAACAATGGAAGACCATGTATGGTGTATTCTACTTGTTTTCCCATGAGTCTTACTGAGATCTACCTTCCGGTGGTCAAGTTGTTTCTGAAGGAACCCACTCTAATACCAATTATCAGAATATTCAGCAATACTAAGAGGGGTGGGGTGAATCAATATTAACAATTTTTATCTTCAAAAACTTGTAAATGCATCCACATATATAAAGCAAAGCACATAAATATATAGAACACAATTTTTTTTACATGGAAGCCTAAAGCAGGAGAAAACTACATAATGCTTATCTTAATATATATAAAGAGTATATTCAAAGTTATCAATACCAACTAAAAGGTAGCACCAACTCTCTAGTTTATCATGAGCACCAACTGAAGGGAAGCACCAACTACTTGGTTTATCAAAACCAACTGCAAGGAAGCACCAATTATCTGATTTATTAGCACCAAAGCTTGTAAAAGAGTCAATATTAGCTGAAGAAAGTTTGTCCTCATGGCAGTTACTCCTCTGTCCTTCACACAAGCACTCAAATTCCCGAACATGGCATTCTCAGCAACATAATTTCCCTCAACAAATTATCCTAAATCTTTACCTACTTATTAGTGAAACTCAACGTCAACATGCCCAAACTAGGACCAAAACTTGGACTTTAATGCAACTATACTTGACCGTCAAACAATTAGAACTCAACTTCTATAACTTTTCCTCCTCCATAGGGTTCAACCTCCTCAACAGAGAAATTTTTTAGATATTCGAAACATACTTGAAACTTTCCTTAAAACACACTACAATTTGGTCCTCAAAATTGGCTTGAGTTGTGCCTGAGTTCGACCTTCTTTGCACCCAAACTTTAGTCTTGAAATTTGGCCTCAAAGGGACATGTCACTGCTCTTAGGACAGGCCTAAAACCTGACCTTCCAAATTGGAATTCAACCCTCTACATATATATGAAATTTAGCCTTCAAAAGGGACAAAATTTGGTCCTCAAGAACAAGTTTGTAATCATTCCTCTAACCAGGACCAAGAACCTTCAAAATAGTGCAAAAAATCCTTCCAAATTAAGCCAAAATACTTTCTAAAATAATATAAAATCCCTTAAAAAATGTGCCAAAAACCCTTCCCTAGAAAGTCTCTCCAAATCAACTCATCTTCACTTATAGTTCATGAGGGATGAACCTCAAAACTCCTTTTCTTCGCTCGTTTGAATAGATCCCAACTTGCTTGAGCGAGTGACTTGAAATGCTCCTTCTCACTCCTATTTATAGTGCATTCAAGGTCTACACTAGGCCGACTTGTCCATTGGCTGGAATGGCTTGTGCAAATGGCATAATATATAGTGAACATTCAAAAAATAATTTCTCCTCGACTGTGAAGAGTTAGAGGGAATGCCATATACTGTTGGAAAGGTCTCAAAATAAGCTTTCCAACCATATTTGTCATGCTTCCATTTGAGCTTGGTAAACATAGTAAAAATGCATTCAATGATAGGTATTTGAATATGTAACTTTCTCTTTCATTAAGATAACCTTTGACATCAATGACAACTTCTTTTAACATAATCTCTTCAACCAATCCCAAGAAAGCAACTTCAAGGAAAAATCCTCTTGCAAGAGCAATTCACACCATAGAATCACATTGTGACTAAGTAAAAAAGAAACAAATTGCTAGAGAGCACTTCCAAAGAGAGAGAAGTTTGATGATGGATGATGATTAATAGGTGAATAAGGCTCTACTCTATTCATGCAAGGGTAACCATTTCACTAGTTTTACAAACAAAACTCGTAAATTTTTTCAATTGAGCATTCAATTAGGTAAAAGGTTAGAAGTTGACCTTGAAATAACTTTAAAAAATAACAAAATGCCAAAACTTGGAAAAAAAGAGTCTCTACCATGGCATCATCCTCCAAAATAGGCAATGAAGAATCAAGGAACTGAGACAAGGGTCCAATAATGCTCTTCACTCCAAGAAATTTCCAAAGTGCATGTGCACATCTCCAAAATGTGTCGTCTCCGCCATGACATCATCCAAGAGAGGCCCTATGTCGCCCTTTTCAAGCATGTGGGTGTAATGTGGCACCTCTAAGTCAAGAGTTGACATCAAAGAAGGGTGTTCTATCCCTCCCAAGTCATCTCAATGATAACTACACTCAATTGAGTTTTAGACCAAGGTATCGTCCCTCAAATAGGGTCAAGGCCAGCTTGGGGACTTTTGGGGTCCATTTAGACACATCATCTAATAGTCCAATTCCCAAGATTTCAAGTTCAATGTTTTAGAATTTGGAGGCTCATCAAGAGGTGTAGCATCATATGGAAGATGCTCAAGGCCCAACACTCATCTATGGAGAGCCAATGTTGGGGCTGCAAAGTTGGGTTTGTTCTCAGAAAGGGGCAGAGAACCCACTGGAATGTGCTGAAGAAGAATGAATTTATCCCTCAAAGGATATTTGTTGCATATGTGATGTCACTTGAACAAAACCTCCAATATCAAGTGAGAACAACTTCATTAGGGACATAAAAGCATTAAAGCATCATTAAAAACCATATATCATGTTAGGGGTACATGAATACTTCAAATAAAACTAACATTCAAATGTCTAACTAGATTAGGATTTGTAAACAAGTTGCCTCACTTATATTAGGGATGATTAGGTCAACAACCTCATTAGGTGTTTCCAACCCCTACCAAGAGTGACATGTCTTTGGTTAGCCCATTAATCCATAGATGTGTGTGATAATGATGGTCATGAATGGGGGAGAATTAAAGCAGGTTTCCATAGCCATGAGACCAACTAATGGTGCTCTGACATACTAAGTGTAATGATGTAAGGGGGGAGACATTATGGTGGCATGAGTTACCCCTTTCCTTGGCCTATTTTTTCCACCTCTTTGGTGTGCCTTTTACATTAATGATTTGCCTTTATTTGGTGCATAAATGGACCCCTTAGTTTCTCTGACCGAAGCAATGGATTGAGATCTCTAGCATTGCATTATGTGTTGACCATCATGGGGATGGTAATTAGCTAGCTATCAAATGAGGATAAATTTTTTCTCCTATGGGCAACCCACTTTGGTGGGTAATAGGACCTTCCTCACTCACATAGCTTTATGTAACACATGCTTGCCAAGTAAGCTACCCCCAACGGGCTTACATAGTATAACTTTCAAATTACTGAATATTTTATAATTTATTACATATATTATATATGTTTATATTTTAGTATTCATTATGTTATAATTTTATTAAATGTATATTTGTTTGTGTATGTGTGGAGGAATTAACAAACTTGATCAGTCTAATACTCGCATGACATGAGGT
This sequence comes from Pinus taeda, assembly GCA_000404065.3. Taxonomy (NCBI): domain Eukaryota; kingdom Viridiplantae; phylum Streptophyta; class Pinopsida; order Pinales; family Pinaceae; genus Pinus; species Pinus taeda. The sequence goes on along the minus strand of APFE031225965.1, from coordinate 17,830 downwards.
CAATTCCAACCGCTACAACTATAGCCTCTAAGTATCACCTCGCACCAAAGAGGGCAATATTGGTCTACTTTGGGGATTGAACATGGGACCTTCATCACTCATATTTCTTTACATATCATGAGCTTACCAAGTGAACATACCCCGAGAAGCTGTTTATATTTTATTATTACTTATTTTTATTAATTCTACATTTGATTATTAGGTATATTTTATATATTATTATTATGTATATTTTTTAATTACTTATATTTTATCGTTTAATTTTTTAATTTCAATTTTGCCTTACTCTTATTGAGATGTTATTTTCCTATAGGTGTAGTCTAACTATTTTTTGTTTTGGCTTTTTTCGTCATAACTCAACGATACAATTTTTGGCAAGAACATGAATTTCTATTATTTAAAACATGTTTTTAAATATGCAAATGGATTCACCATCCTAAAAAACCCTTGGGTCACCTAGATTATGCATACTTCATAATTCAAAGTTGTGATTCCTACACATTTCTATTAGATTTCAGGCAAACTTGTCTAAAAAATATGCCAAAATACAATGCATACTTCATAATTCAAACTTGTGATTCCTACAAATCCTTATTAGATTTCAGGCAAACTTGTCTAAAAAATATGCCAAAATACAAAAGGGCAATTCTGGTCTACTTTGGGGGATTGAACACAAGACCTTTGTCACTCATATTACTTTACATATCATGGGCTTGCTAAGTGAACTATCCCGAGAAGATGTTTATATTTTATTATTACTTAAATTTTATAATTCTACATTTGATTATTAGGTATATTTTATATTTTATTATTATGTACATTTTTAAATTACTTGTATATCATTCAATTTTTTAATTACTTGTATTTTATCATTTAATTTTTTAATTTTAATTTTGTTTTCCTCTTATTGAGATGTTATTTTCCTATAGGTACAGTCTAACTATTTTTTGTTTTGGTTTTTTTCATCGTAATTGATGATACAATTTTTTGCCACGAAAGTGAATTTCTATTATTTAAAATGTGTTTTTGAATATGCAAATGGATTCGTCCTTCTAAAAAATCCTTGGGTCACCTAGATTATGTATACTTCATAGTTCAAACTTGTGATTCCTACAAATCCCTACTAGATTTCCAGTAAAATTGTCTTTAAAAAATGCCAAAAAAAACTAGAACATAAAATAATTAAAGAACATTTTTTTCATAATGCAATGTGTATTAAATTTAATAATATATATTTCTTATTTTTTAAATTTTATAACTTGTCAAATTTAATACCAAATTTTATCATTGAATGTTTTATCCTCAAATTTTTATTGATTTTCAAGATGGGTGAACTCAAATTCAAATAAACAATTAAATATTTATTACTAATTACTAATTAAATTATTATAGTCAAGTCCTACTAGCACAACCGGTTGAGGATGGACCTTGTTAGCAAGGGGACCTAGGATCAAACCTCACGAGGGTGGTTGTGCCTGAGAGGAGACATGCTAAAAATTCCAATCAGCGTAGCGCTGGTGTGGGCCCAGACCGACCGATGACTTTGTTGGATTAGATCCTAGGTCATGACTCCGAGCGTTGGTGTGGCCCAGACCGACCGATGACTTTGTTAGATTAGATCCTAGGTCGTGAGACCAACCGATGACTTTGTTGGATTAGATCCTAGGTCATGACTCCAAGCGACTGACTGATGACTTTGTCGGATTAGATCCTAAGTCGTGACTCCCCAAAACACTCAAGCCACACGTCAAACTTAAAAGATCACAAAAAACACTCAAGCCACACGTCAAACTTAAAAGATCACAAAAAACTTGACAAACAAAAAAATAGCCATACACATTTAAATTCTTAGAAATTTTGACATGAACAATTTATAGATATTTTAATCCTAATTTTGAACTATACACAACTAAATTCTTAGGAATTTGAGATGAGATTTATTTTTTCACCTTTTTCCTTCTGGTTTGTCATTTAACCTTTCTACATAAAGAGATGTGAACCACTTTACATTTCAGAGTTAAAGATTTTAAGAGTAAAGTAATTTTGGTATAGTATTCCCGATCCATCCCAACAAAACCCCCCAAACCTCACCTCAAGTGTCCACCTATTGAGTTAAGAAATTTGACGCGTGGTTTATGAATTTTAAATGAGTATGAAAGAGGTAAAGGTCTCCCCTTCGTATAAAAGTGTCTGAATATTTACACGTTGAGTTTTCGGTGTGTTATTTTTCAAGGATCCCTGTATGTTTTGATAAATCCGTTTAACTTAATGCTTCACACAATCCTACTGAGAGGATATTTCAGTTCGTGGAAATTCGTTGAAATCAGTCACTGAATTCACAGCAGAATGGCTACACTTCCAGCCGCTGCTGGATTCTTATCAACCAAAAATAATTTATTTGCAAGACAATTGTCGAAACCCCTGGAACGGAAGGCTTCAGGGGTTTACAGGGTTCTGAGACCGCTTGGACCGACGATTGGGCTACAGCGGTAAGTGTTGTAAATGTCAATGGAAGCTTTGATATGCTAAATTCATTGATCACCGAATGAAAATTCAATTGTGCAATATATGCTATGTCTTGGTGACCGTTCATCAGAGAAGACTGAATACTGTTCTCATTTGCAGGCGCCATGGGTTACAGGGCAATAACAAGGTTTCTGTTAACTGGCATGGGCCACTATGTGCAACGGGTGCTGCATCATCTGGTGGTGAGGTGGGTTTCTTATCACATTTTCATATGGTGGTCCATCTGTGCCGTGCAAATAAGAATAAAAACTGTGATCAACTTAAGAGGGCCAACTAGTGGTGGGAAGACTGTATAGTACTAGAACAGGACTCGTTATAACAAGAGTACAGGTTCGAGAGGAAATGCCAAGCATAGTTAAATAAGGCCAGTTTAAGTGTAGAAATTTTGTTAAATTTTATTGCTTATTAATATGCTAATTATAAAATATTTAATAATTTATTATAAAAATATTTAATTTCTAAATTTTATATTATTTTTTATTTTTTATAAATTTGACAATTTTTCAAATAATGAATTATATTTTATAAAATTTGGGGTATGTTTTTCCGGAAAAGAATGTAATTTAAAAAAAAAAACACATGTATAATAAGCACATTCGTCAAATTTAGACCCCCAAATTTTCCATGCCAGTGGAAAACCATAGACCATGCGAAAAAAACCTTTATAGTCTCAACCACTTTACAAAAGTACTGTGATGATACATTTTTGAACATAATTATTTTTTTCTTTTAGAGAATAAAATAAATTTGGCCATGTAGAATATTCTATCTGAAATGCAGAATCATAGGTGAAGGGTTCCCAAGATGGAGAATGTTGTACTTTGCAGTAGAAAAAGCCAGAAGCAAATTTTATTTGCACCGGTGTGTAGTTCTCTGCGTAGCATGGAAACCTGTACTTTCAACTTCGGGATCCATCCCTTAGGTTCCTATATTCCAGGGTACTTAAGGACGAGTAGGGTTTGTCCCCTTTTGGTTGGGTACAGTCCTCAGTGTCCCTGCCAGGATCGTGGCCTGTTGGGCTTTGACAGTGGCCCAATTAGTCTTGTAACATGCTTGTTTTGGCTTCCACTCAGCTAAGAAGGCAAACTTGGAAAAAAAAAGAAATAAAAGAAACAAACCTAACCTTAAGCTTAAGCTTAACAATAGAAAAGTGCCTTCTCATTTTTCAACCTTTTAACATCTTTTGGGGGCAAGAAGAGAGTTGTAGTTGGTTTGCTAAGCACACAAACAAACCAGTAAACAATTTGCTCTATTACTCGGTCTTCGAAGTGTCCATGCATCCATAGCAGCCATTTCAAGCTTTGGAGATTCAAAGGTCTGCAACGAAAATTCGAAGTGGACAACCATTTTGGACAATATACTATTTTAGGCATTTTGCCATTTTATCGGCTCAATTAAACCCTGAAATTTAATTTTGATTTCAATATGCTAATTACGTATGTTTAATTTCTCTTTCCTTCTCTTACTTTCCGGATAAAGCCTCAACAATATATGACTTTTCCGTTAGTCCCTTAGTAGTGCTTTTTCAACCCAAGGCGCTCTAGAGTCCAACTTCATTTCGGTTAATCAATTCCTTTGTATTTTTCCCCGTTTTAGAATGATTACAACACACACATGAATGAATGATTTACTACTATTATTTAATAGTATCCTACTAATCTTTCCTATTTTTAATAATATCATAATATTATACTGGCCACTTTATCTCATTGGTATAATGTTATTTCCATTTAGCACCTAATCTCATTGATGGTGACTTTTCTCTATTCTAAGCTTGTGACTAATCCCTTGAAGACGGTTGGAGTGTCCATTCAAAATGCTGGAAAGCTTAAACACAATTTACTTCCAAGAAATCTACCAAAACTATCATTTTAGTTTTTAGTATTATTGCTATGATAATTTTTGAGAAAATACTTTTAATATTATATAAAAAACAGTATTTACAAGGAGATATGTTGATTTTCAAGCTCTAGGTGATTGCTGTGCTATATTTTTATTAATTAAACAATTCAAATCTGTTTTTTTTTGCCCCATGTAACCAAGCACCCTACCATATGGCCAGTAGGAAAGGGTAAGATATTCTTCAGGGTTCAAAGCTGTACAATGACAAGACTCGAAGCTATGACAACAACATACTCAATATGTGCTCGACATGTCATATGCGGGAATTGAATTTGGGTGGGGAGGATAACAATCATTTCTCCAAACCACCCAAGATAAATCCAATGGACAAATCAGATCTGAATTTATTTAACCACATAAATAAATAAATTTGAACATGCAACAATCGTACATATAGCTGAAAAATGAACAGCAAAAGCATAAACATGATACACCAATAATTACATCCTCAAATCAGCTTTTCAATTAAATATTCCAGGCTCATAGGGAAAGCCCCACAAACTGTCAAACTAACAGCTATACTGTATACACAAAAATCATAGTTATACTGTATACACAAAAATCAGATCTGCACTTACTGAAATAAATTTCTTTGTTGGTCAAATGAAAACTTGCTTGCCTGAACTGTTGTGTAGTACTGTACGGATTGTACTTTGGCCTATTTCTTGACCTTGACTCCTCTACTTTGCTCTGAATTTGCTCAACTGATCTCTCTTGATCTCTTGAGTCTTCTTGGTCTTCTTGGTCTTCTTGGTGTACAAAATGCATGTCTTAAACCTCTCCCATCTTGCTCTATTTATGCTTTGAGAGAGATAATTAATATACTCAATCCTAGCAACTAATCTCCCAAATCTTGGAAACTAATTTTTCGAATCTTAGGAACTAAGATTAATCCTAGCAACCACCTTATATCAACAATGCGGTGTATGGCTAAGATTAGATCAAATATAACTCACTACTATTCTAGAATCTCTAGAGTATTTCCTTTAGATTTCTAAGACTAATAGAATGTAGGAAATTTGACTTTCACTTTTATTTATTTACCTGAAATTATAAGATGGTATTATTTCCCAGTGGTCACTAGAAGTTGCCATGAACTACTTCTTGCATGCTTACTCCTAAGCTATGTAAGAAGCTCCTTCTCGAGCTATATTTTTCAACACTCCATCTTGGCGAGGAAGGAATTCTACACTGATCCAACTCAGTCTTTGAACACTTCAAACTTCCCTTTTGCTACGGGCTTGGTTAGAATATGAACAACCTTTTAAAACATCAACACAGTGCCCAATTTTCCCATAGCCATTAGCTCTCTTGTTTGTCTATAATATGGGGTGTTATTTCATTACTTCAAGTCTCATATAAGTGTTCTCTCCCAATGTTAGAAATGGCTAGATGGATAACCCTATTAGGTGTTTCTAGCCCCCAAGGGGAAGTGATAGGTCCCAAGTTAGCTAGCCCATCAATCCATAGGTGCAAGTGAAGATGGTGGCAATGGAGTGGGCATGACTTCAGGGAAAGGTGCCATAGCCAAGTGACAAGCAAACAATGGTCCAACGTCTTGAGTTTATAGATGTGAGGAGAGAGAAATCGTGGAGGCATGAGTTACCCCTTTTCTCAGTATGCTTTTTCCAACCCTTTGGTGCACCTTTTACTTCTTTATGATAATGCTTTGATTTCGGTGCACAGCGTAGGAGCCCAAACTTGCTTTTTGATATTTGGCATTTATTACTCCTTAATGGCATTTGACTACTAGGTTGTTAGTGGGAAGGTGTTGGAGAGCTCTTTGGGGAAGCAGGATGGCGTACCAAGGATTGAGAGTAGATCACTATTTAGAGGGAGCATCTAACTTCGTTCCATGGAAAGGGAGGATCATGATAGTTTTGGAGGATAATGGTGTGGGAGAATTTGTGAAGTAGGCTATACCACCACCACAAGATCCCCAACAGTTGACCCAACATACTAAGAATGATATCAAGGCAAGGAGGATTATTCTAGAAGGGGTCAAAGATCATATAGTTCCTCATGTCCATGAGAAGAGGACAACTTATGAGATGTTCAAAACTATTTTAGAACTATATCAAAGTACCAGTGATACCAGGAAGCTTGTTCTTAAGGAGAAGTTGAGGAATATATGGATGAGCAAGGATGAGCCCATCATCAAATATTTTTCAAGGTTCACTTCGGTACGAGATGAACTGGGTGGTGTGGGCATGATTGTATTTGATCATGACCTTGTGAGTTTGGCCTTACTGGGACTTCACAAGTCTTGGTATGGTTTCCAGGATGTTATCAGTGGTAGAGAGAATTTTATGTAATGTTCCGAAATAGGAAAAATAGTGATATGGAAAGCAAATAACAAATACAACACCGGAAATTTCAAACATTCAACAAACACCCATGTAAACTCCAGAAATAAGAAGCAGCTGAGCGATTTTATTAATAAAATGGAGCAAGTACAATAATATGGACAAATGCACTTGGGCTTGCCTCAAGGGCAAGCTTGATAGGACCCAGGTGATAAAACAATAATCTCGAAGCTGGAAATCACTGCTCCTCTAATGCTTTGCGTTGTCCTTAGAAACTACACTACTGGTTGGAAAGGAATTGCAAGAAACCCCATCTTTGTTGCTTAGAAAATGTTGAACCTTTATATCTGGGATCCTTGTCAAAAACCCAAAAAAACCCAGAAATGGTTTGGGTTGAATCCAACCTCCCAAATTCAGCCTCCAATATGCCCTACGCAATCCCCAACAATTCTACACTGTCTGCTGCAAAGATACGGCTGAAAACCCCACCTCCGGTGCTCAAAAAATTATGAAACTTTATATCTGGGATCCTTGTTGAAAACCCATAAATGGTTTGGTCAGATTTTGAATTTTCAAAATCAACCTCCAATATGCCCCCACACCTTCCAAGTTGCTCTAGAAAGTGGCCTACAATAAACCCCAACGAAATCCTCCTCCAATCTCACGAAAATGCAGCAATCACTTCTCCAAATATTTCCCTTAACCTCCACTGTAAGTTCAGCCTCAAAGATTGATACTTTACCCTCCACATGAACACCCAGTGTTGCCTCTGCGCTGGCCTAGGAAGTGTGAAAATCACCCTGCAAAGTAGCACACTCCTCCAGCCCCAAAACTTCTCCCAAATGCCAACAATCCTCCTATGCCTCTCCGAAAAATCCTTCTCCCAAACTCCTCTGCAAGAAGCCACAAGCAAACTCAACCTCCTCTTCACTATGTCTTCCAGTAATACGCACCACCTGGAGATAGATGCAATCATTGGGAATCACACTGAGATCCTCCTCTTGAAGAAATGAAAGAAATCCTTCCTAGGGTGGCACTCGAAGTCCCTCAAAGAAAGGGTGAGCTATTCACTTGAAGAACTTGTGTTGAACAACAAGTGACTCGGCTAAGCAGCTCGAGTGACCAAAGAGAAATCGATATTACTAAAAAGACGAGTCCCTAAGATGAGGAGAGCTGCCTTCCTTATATAGATTTCGTGGAGCATTTTTTCCTCCAATTTGTCCTCCATCGTGGGCCCTCACTTAACCACCATCATGCAAAACTTAACCACCTCCATGCAAATCAAACTAGGGAGTGCGTAACTTAACTACAACACAAATAACTTTTCCTAAGTCTAATCTCCTAATAAAATCGAATGGGGTCCACTAGCTCCAAAATTGGCCCCATAATACAAAAAATAATCTTGTTCCAAAATGATTTAGGAAGGGACATGACAATCCTCCCCTCCCAAATGTTGCTTGTCCCCAAGCAACTTCGGTGCTGGATGCTCAAGTATGTGCTCGCCTTCCCAAGTAGTATCCTCATCCGACAAGCTCCTCCAATACACCAAAAATTGCTTGTCTTCAAACAGTGCCTGAACAAGCGCCCTCTCTGACTATGGATCCCCATTGTCGCTGCAATATTCACCAGGATTCCAAATATGCCATTGGATCGTCCCTGATTGTTGTACTATCCTATAGTGAAGGAGTCCCTCGATACCAGGATCCCAAGCCAACCTGATCAACATGAAGCACCTCTTGCTCCACTCACTATCCTGCCAGATAGGGGCGTTAGAACCCCTTTGTCTACTGCCAAAATGTAGAGCATCCTGACGATGTGGAACTCCATCCAAATCCTCATGACGCTGCCCTACTGAATAGTCCACCCCATGCACTATGATTTTGGGCCCCTGAAAAAATAACTCAATCCCCATGCGAATGAAGCCTCTCATGCATGAGCTCCTCATGCAATCCTCTTGCTAGCCATCTTGCCATGCTGATGAAGTCTCCCACACCATCAGTGAATCATGGAAACCAAATGGAAGATTTGGATGACCCTCCCTTGTAGAAACTTGCTCACCTCTACGGGTCGCTGAACTGCTCAGCCCTGTTATCCTAGAATCCCATGCCCGTCGCAAAGGGAACCTATCCTGCTGACATCGTGACACTCTGGTAATGATTGACTTCCTAGCATGCTCATACCAGAGCCTCCTCTCCCATAACTCTCGGTCATAATCTATGCGATGATGGAGGCTAGGCCAATCTTGCCAAAGTGACTCAATAGTGTTGATGCCTATCACTCCATGGCTAGCCCCAATACTGAGCAACAATCTGCCTTGTCCTATGTTGAGTGCTTCAATGATCCCCCATGTGTTCACCTGTGAATGAATCAGTCCACTTATCATCCCAACCATGCTCATTGAGGAGTGGAGTATCCCACCAATCCACTGGATCCCTGGATTCCATAACCATCCTAGAGGTCCAAAACCCCCAATCCTCTCTGTCTACTGCTGTGATATGCTGCTAGTTGTTGGGACCCCTTTGTGCCCTATCTCTACCTCATGTAGGTATCCAATAGGTAGGCACCGAGCATCAGGAACCTGTGTCGCGAATATCCAGCTGCTTTGTGCTTGCCAAATCACACAATGAGATCTGCTATCCCAGCTCTTGATGAGGTGCTCGGATACTGCAGGAAGCATAGGTATCATCCTGCCAACAAGGACTGCCGTCCTCTGCGCTTCATGCTCATCTAACGCCTCGAGTTGTCCAGCTGAAAAAGCACCATGTAACTCCCTATCGGTCACCTTCCCAAGTTTGAGCCTAGGGGTGGAACATATGCTACCTCGACAATCAACCATGCCATCCCTAAGCTTGTATTCATCAACTTGTGCACTTACCAAGTATCTCAACCGGAGAGTCTCATCTTGACTCATGACACGAGGTGTCTCATCCAACTGCCTAGGAGGAGCCTCCCAAGACCTGTTGCCTGAATGGAGAGTGTCAAGGGGCAACAAACAAACACTCTACAACTGTAAACAACACCGAAGGAGGATGGGTATGATCGAGAGTTTGTCGGAATGCTCAAGAGTACTCCTATGAACAACCCCCTCTCTGTCTCGAATATACTGATAACCCCCTTGAAGCCTTGTTTCCACTAAACATGGTGTCCCTAGATGCTTAGCAGTGTACTCATCGATCCTAGGTGGGTTGCATCCAATGGTACATGTAGTGCCCCTGTCCCTAAGTCTCCTGGGAGGCAACGCTCTAAGCGCCCCCTGCACCACATCATCTGCCACTGCATACCCCCTAGTGTCGCCGCACTCCTCGAAATGCCACTGTATACTGCAACCTGTCTTGGTACACCACTGGGTACTTCCGGCTACGACTATACCATCTTGTACCGTCCTATGTCCCACCTATGTCACTGCACTTGTCACTCCTCGCATGTACTCAATGCGATGTGGGGCACTCCCACTCCACAACACAGTCCAACTATTGGAATTTCTAAGTCTGACACGTTAGAAACCCTTCATGCACTTTACTGATTTATTCCTACTTACGTGTTCTATTAATTAACAAGTTATTTACCATGTAAATATTGGAAATAAATACAAATGCATGCTCAACACATTACAAATCATCAACTGAAGGAAATAGAAACAAGCACACAAGTGACACTGTTGTTTTTGGACTAGTGTCCCTGGAAAAACCCAATGCAGGAAACTGGTGCAATTGTCTGAGGGTTTGATTTATTAAGCAGTTTCAGAATACAATCTGGGTGCCAAATCCGGCTCACCCAACAGAGAAAAATCGCGGCAGTAGCACCTCTCTACTCAGAAGCAGATATTCTGGCTGAAACCCCAGATAAGCACTGGCAGCTCCACAACTCCAATCTACCCCACGAAACCCCAGCGTCAGCCTCTCTCTGGCCCAACATTAGCCCAACGTCACTCCATCTTGGCTTGCATCAACCTTTGGAGGCACTGCGTAAGCCCTCTGGCCCTTTGCATCACCCATGCTGGCCTTCTAAAGCACTGCGCAGCTCCTGGCTACCTCTGTGTGAGCCCTGGCTAGCTTTGCGTGAATCCTTGGCTACTTTTGCGTCCCTCTCTCCGGCTACTGCGCTGATCCTCTCGGTGCTATCGTTGCCTCTCTGCTTCTGTATTCACTGTCCCTCAGCTGCAACTCTGATCACTGATTCTATCTCTCTTAGCAAACCCCGCTCTAGAGAATAGAATGACTGATCACTCTGGTGTCTTCTCCAAGTGACCCTCAAGCCCCCTCTTATACTTTTCTCGTTCACAAATCAACGGTCGAGATTAAGTCCCTAATCAACGACTAAGATTAGATTTGGCTTGATCCATGACTTTTGGACCATTCTAACACAGTTTTATATTAATTCACATTAATATTTTATTTCTAAACTTAGGGACTCCATTAAAAATATTAATTATTTTAATATCTCCCAAACTGTTTAGAATCTTCCCAAACCCTTTGTGGGTGTTGGAGATCTCATGTGCCTTAGCCTCTCCACAAATTGTTGTGGCTAGAGCACATCCGATGCTACCCCAAATCAACACTCCCTCTTAGCGAGCACTATGCTTTAGCAATACTCCTCACTGAGTATCACCCTGATCTTCCAGCATTGGTCCCTGTGCTGATGCTAGGCCTGCTACCTAAGTCACATGACACGAGGACACGAGACACAGAGGACACGTAAATACGAGTATTCAATACGAAACGCAGCAACCTGGAAACAGGACACGGGGGACACGTTTTTATATATATTTAAAATATATATATATATATACACACACACACACACACACACACACATATATATATACCGAAATATAGTTTTTTATCCATATTAAATTGCAGGTTGCAGCGTATCTAATCAAATTAAAATATAATTACTTCTCAAAGTTCATAGTTCACTTTAAAAAAATAAATAGAATCAAAATTTACAACTTACAAGCACATAAGAAACTTAGTAGTAAGTACTTACTACTAATTAATCTTAATGGTTAGCAATGCATAAATTCTCAGTTCTCACTGACTTAATGGGATCAAGGTTCAACAGCTAATACAGTGATACTCTATAAACTTATAGCCTTTAAGGAATATAATACCCTGTCAGATATAAAGCAACCACAACGAAATGTGAGTTTTGAAGTATGGGCACAGTGAATTTCAAATTGACATATTTAGCCAGTGAATAAAAACGCTGATGTGATACAAATTTTGAATCTCCAATGATTGGCAAAAAAGTGTGCTACATAGAGATTTCACTGTTCAAGGAGTGCCTATTAAGACTTTTACATGATATTTGAATACCAACTGAAGCTATCAATTCCACAGATTAGGCTTGTCAATTTAGATATTTACAATGTGCATAAGAGGTTTGGATAAGCTACAAGAATGTATAACTCAGTATACAGAAAAGTTTCAAACTTCAATTTTTTACCTGATATTTAAATACCAACTGAAATTACCAATTCGAAATATTAAGATTTCCAATTCGAAATTATTAAGATTCAAATTCTAAATAAAGCATGAAAAATAGATAGAGAGTCTAGTCTAGGTAGTATTTCATTTAAAACATAATTGTTTGTCTAAATTTCTTGAAATCCTTCCTAATACTCTCCTTTGAGTGTCAATTCTTTGGTTAGCACTGGAAATTTGATGGAGCCCCCTCCCTCTTTTAAGTTACATGTCAACCCATGGCTATTCAATGCACAATTTGCAAAGGGTATTCCAGTTACGAATTTTAGGTTTATTAGTAAGTGGCTTTCATGGATTACAAACACACCCAATATGAATAGTTGTTGCCCCCTTAGGAGTCAGGACCTTTACCCCAAAGGGCACTTTAGTATAACTATTTCTATCACACCTTCACTTGATTTTTTTCAATGGATTTCATCACTGTTTGTTGAGACAATTTGAAGGCCCAATTACAATTTAGGTTCATGCAAAGATTACTAGAGTCTCAAGATCATTCTTTTTTATTTTCATCTTTTTAGTATTAACTTGTGAGTTTTCAACTGATGTAACATATCACTTTCGGATTTCCATTTTAGAAGAGAGGCTAATCTGCTGGAGTTTCAAATTTAGGGATTTAGTCAGGTAAATCTAGTGACTCCAATCTTGATGAAATCAGACGTGCATACAACTTGCTTGAATTGCAATTAATTAACATTCAATTCTATATGTGAAACTAGGTAAAAGCACAAGCATGCTGCACAACTGTCAATAATTAATCAAGATTAGTTAGGATTACATTAGATAAGGTCAAAATTAAATAAGATTAGACCAACGCGTGGGCTTTAAGTTATGTTTTTTTCGCAATACGTATTCAACATGTCGAAATACGTTAGGGCAACGTATTCTACAAACCAAATAAGCGTATTCGAAATTTAGGACACGACGGAAAACGTAGAATACGTATTCAAGTATTCATGACACGTTGAAAATCGTATTCGACACGTATTAGGGCCGTTTTCATGTCCAATACGTAAAATACGGGACACGGGACCTTGGGGGACGTGTCCTGTGACTTAGCCTGCTACCCATCATCTGCACTGCTGCATCCTGTACTGCTACCCATGGCCCTACCACTGCCACTGCTGCATCCGTACCGCAACTCCCTCTGCATCTATGCTGCTGCCCATGGCCCTGCCACTGCCACTGCTGCATCTGCATTGCAACCCCTCTCATCATGCTGCATCGTGTTACCCATAGCACTACCATTGCTAATTGTTGCACTGCAACTCAGTTACTGAGAAGTAAGCAACTGATCTCCCAACTCTGACATCTCTGTCAAGCTAGAGACATCCTCGATGCTGAAACTCCCTCTGTTGCTGACAAGTGCTCCCTCTCTGCCCTCTGCGCTGCTGTAACGACTCTATGCATTTCGCACCGTTGCACACCTCTCTGTGCCATCTTGCACTGGTGCAACACTCTTGTGCATCTCGCACTGATGCCTCATTTGCGATGTAGCTCCCTCTATCGTTCCATCCGCATCTATCCCTACTGACATGGCCAGTACTGCTATTGCTCTTTGGGGCTCCTGTAGCAAGGTCTAATCCAAGAGGCTGGGTACCTCGAGGATCCTGCCCCTCATCACTTGTAGTTTCTCTGACTACAACTCGATGTCTCCCCACTTCTGCTCAAGTGGTGTGTGTGCACTCATGGCACAGTTATCGTCTGTCTCTACTTCCTTCTCTGCCCTTGCTGGCGCTGCCTTGGTCTCGGAGGACTCTCCCTTACTCTTCTTCCTTGGACACTGGGTCACATAATGACCCAACTCCCCACAATGGAAGCATTTGACTTTGGAGAGGTCCTTCTTCTTCCATTCCTCCTGCTTTCCCTCAGATGTTAGGGCAACATCCTCCTCCTCCTCCTTCTTGATTCTGATCCCCTTATCGCTGCTTCTCGCCTTGCTTAGCCTTTTGATCTCTTCTTGGCGAAGAGCAGTCCACATTTCCTCCTAATCTGGAAGGGTCGCCCTGCCCAGTATACTCTGGACAAACACCTCGCAGTCTTCTGAGATTGTGTTCAGGGTTGTTCTCACCATCAATTCTAGATCCGGCGTTGCTCCTATGGAAGTCAGCTGATCCCAGATCTCCTTCAATCGACTGAGGAATGGATCGATCTGTTCTCCCTTCTTCATCTGGTATGAATGCAACTGATTTTCTAGTAGCATCTTCCTGTGCCATGTTCTTCTCGGCAATATGTGGTACTATATGATCCTTGATCTTGTCAAGGATGATACTCTTAGCCCTTGCCATTGCATCCTCGTACCTGTCGTTATCAGCTGGATCAACTGGGATAGCTATCGTCCTTAAGGCGAAGTGCTGGACACGACTCCTGTCTAGTACGGATAAGATTCTGGCCTTCAAGACTACGAAGTTTGAGGCTCTGTCTAATCTGTCCTGGTCTCTTACTCCGTGTAGTGCCATTTCGCTGCTCCTCTACTTCCCTCCTGGAAGTTCTCAGTATGACTCCCTCTGAGCCTCGATTTCCCTCCTGGAAACCCTTCTGCCAATGTCGAGATGCCTCTTTATAATCATTTGTGCAACTGCAACACTGATCTGGATTCCTTGGCTAGAAATCCACCTCGGCAACAACTCCCTCTACCTTGGCCTTGCCTTGTTAGGTATTGTTCTGACTACAGTGCCCCACCAGCTTCACTCTGCAACTTACCCACAACCTCCTAAACCCCAGTAAACTGAAGGTTATAGCTCCTAGGTTCTGCGGCATCCTGGCACAGGCAAATCAGCCTCCTCAGCCAATTGCATCAACCCTCCTGGCCTTTGCGTGGCTTTGCGTGAGCTTGCCTTTCCCTCAGCCTCTGCTCTGCCTCTTCTTGGCTCAGTCTTGATGACGTAGGCACTACGTCACCCCTTCCTTGCTGCTACTTTGCTAGGAACAACTTCTATCACTCGGGACAACTGTTTTCTGCTGCTGTTGCTCTGCTCGGCTGATGTCCTCAGTTCTCCTGTGATTTGCAACCATGCTCTAATACCATGTTGGAATTTCTAAGCCTGACACGTTAGAAACCCTTCATGCACTTTACTGATTTATTCCTACCTACTTGTTCTGTTAATTAACAAGTTATTTACCATGTAAATATTGGAAATAAATACAAATGCATGCTCAACACATTACATATCATCAACTGAAGGAAATAGAAACAAGCACACAAGTGACACTGTTGTTTTTGGACGAATGTCCCCGGAAAAACCCAATGTGGGAAACTGGTGCAACTATCTGAGGGTTTGATTTATTAAGCAGTTTCAGAATACAATCTGGCTGCCAAATCCGGCTCACCCAATAGAGAAAAATCTCGGCAGTAGCACCTCTCTACTTGGAAGCAGATATTCCTGCTGAAACCCCAGATAAACACTCCAGCAGCTCAACGACTCCAATTTGCCTCACGAAACCCCAGCATCAGCCTCTGAAGGCACTGCGTCAGCCCTCTGGCCCTCTGCGTCACCCACGCTAGCCCTCTGAAGCACTGCGTAGCTCCTAGCTGATTCTGCGTGAGCCGTGGCTAGCTCTGCGTCCCTCTCTCCGATTACTACACTGATCCTCCCGGTGCTATCTCTGCCTCTTTGCTTCTGTATTCATTGCCCCTCAGCTGCAACTTTGATCACTGAGTCTATCTCTCTTAGCAACCCCCGCTTTAGAGAATAGAATGACTGATCACTCTGGTGTCTTCTCCAAGTGACCCTCAAGCCCTCTCTTATACTTTTCTCGTTGACAAATCAACGGTCGAGATGAAGTCCCTAATCAACGGCTAAGATTAGATTTGGCTTGATCCATAACTTTTGGACCATTCTAACACAATTTTATATTAATTCACATTAATATTTTATTTTTCCTAAGTTTAGACTTATGGACTCCATCAAAAATATTAATTATTTTAATATCTCCCAAACTGTTTAGAATCTGTCCAAACCCTTTTTGGGTATTGGAGATCTCATGTGCCTTAGCCTTTCCACCAATTTTCGTGGTTAGAGCACATCCGATGCTACCCCAAATCAACACCAACATACTACGACACACCCCCATGTGTCTCCATGTCCATCTGCAAACCACTGCTCCACACTAGATGCTCCTACCCATCCCTGGATGTGATGGCCTAAAGTTGTGTCCATTGTTGATTTTGGGTAGCATCGGATGTGCTATAGCTTCGATATTTTGAGGAGGGGCTAGAACACGTGATCTCTAAGTCCCAAAAATCGTTTGGAGAAATTCCACCCGGATTATATTTTATTAAAATAATTAATATTTTTAATGGGGTTCCTAAGTCTAAACTTAGGAAAATAAAAATATTAATGAAAGTATGGGCGAGAAGCTTCTAAGAGATGAGAATCAAGTCTAATTTAATCTTAGCCGTTGATTAGGGACTTAATCTCGACCGTTGATTCATTAACAGGAAAAGTATAAGAGAAGACTTGAAAGTCATTTGGAGATACACCAGGCAAATACTCAGTAACCTGAGGGAAATTGATTCTCAATGAGAGAGTTCGATTTCAGAGGGAGAGTTACAGGGTGAAGGAAGAGGAGGGCATCAACGTTAGTCAAAGACTAAGGAGGAGGTGACGCAGAGCATCAAAGGGACAATGCAGAGGAAAGATCAGAGAGACAACGCAGCAAGGGGCACAATCCTCACGCAGGCTCATGCAAAAGTGATGCAATGAAGGCTGAAGGGTCTCTGGGGTGTCAGAATTTCTCCAGAGCAAAGGGAAAAATTGTCTTAGGTGTTCCTCTCAGAGGTGTCTCTATATTCTGTAAAATCGTTCCTTGTAAAGAGATTGTTGTTGAAAAATAATAAATAAACCCTCATCTACTGCACCAGTTTCCCACATTGGGTTTTTCAAGGGACAGTTGTCCAAAAATAACTGTGTTGATGTGATTGATTCTTGTGCTTGTATATCGCTGTTATTATCTCTATGCTATTATGTGACAACTGCAGTAGAATTTATTTTGATGTTTACTGAAGGGTTTTGTAAATAATTATTTTAGTAGGAAAAATAAATCAGTTACTGCAGTAGAATTTCATGTTAGAAATTTTCACATGGTATCGAGCAGAGATGGGGCAACAGGATTAGAGAATTTGCAATGAGTCGAGAGCATGATTCTAATGTTTCCAAACAAGAATTTAAGTGATAATTCAAATAAACAAACAATGTAGCAGTGAAAAATTAAAAACATTCATCAAACACCCATGAAACATTGTAAATCTGGAGCTGTTGAGCCATATATTATAAAATCTGAATGAAATGTGTACAATATAAATGAAGTGGTGCACCTAGGCTTGTTTCAAGGACAAGCTGGACTAAACCCAAGTGATGGAATAGCTGAGATGATGGCTGTACAGTTGCTGCACCACTTGCACCGCGGTTTCCCAGCAAAACTGATGATCTGTTGACTTCGGCTTGTTGGAATGTGCCCAAAAATTGCCCAGAAAATTGTGTCCGTTCAGCCTTAGACTCCTTGGACAAAACCCATAAGAACCCAGAAATGGTTTGGCTCGATTTGGACTTCCCAAAATCGACCCCCAAAGGCACTATTCAATCCCCAACAATTCTACAATGTCTGCTGCAAAGA
>APFE031225963.1:0-16157 GCA_000404065.3 Pinus taeda | reverse complement strand
TCATCTTCAAGCAGTGAAGAGAATTTTCAAATATCTTCAAGGGACTCAAAATTATGGCTTATGGTATCCTAGAGATATAGATCTCACACTTCATGCTTATACAGATGCAGATTGGGCCGAAAGAGTGGATGACAGGAAGAGCACAAGTGGTGGTGCATTCTTTATGGGTTCCAGATTAGTATCTTGGTTCAGCAAGAAACAAAGTTTGATTTCCTTGTCTACAGCTGAAGCAGAATATGTTGCTGCTGCATCTTGCTGCACTCAACTTCTTTGGATGATGCAGACCCGGCAGGATTTTCAAATCACTTGTACACCACCTATCTCCATCCTATGTGATAATACAAGTGCAATCATCATTTCAAAGAACCCTGTCATGCATTCAAAAACCAAGCACATACTGATCAAGTATCATTTTCTCTGGGAGCAAGTGCTTGAACAAAAGGTCAAGTTGGAGTATGTTCCTTCTAAAGAACAAGTTGCTGATATACTCACCAAACCACTACCCATGGAGACTTTTGAATACCTCAGGCAAAAGCTGGGGTCTGTTGATGCATCATCTTGTTGTTGAATCTCATCTGTTGGTTGTACACGAGGTCTATACGTTGTATACGCGTACATTTGCTGGTTTATGGATTGGTTACAGATCGATGGCACAGATGCAGGGGGAGCACATATAATGCATTGTTAGCATTATGGGAGCATAGAAGGAGAACTTGGATGCTGATCTAAACATGGCTGCAATATGTCTCTATCTCTTTCATGGTCGTTTATGGTGATTGGTGGATTAGGGTTCTTCTTTGCAGATCTGGTTCATATTCAGGAGGAGCATGTTCTTAGGGGGAGCGTAACCCTTTGCCCTTGATGTCAAAGGGGGAGAATGACGTTAACAATCTTGAGGTTGCCATCAAGTCCAAAGGGGGAGATTGTTGGCATTATGATTTGGATATGGCTCTATGATACAGGTGTTGTACTTCATGGCAACTCACTCAAGTGTTCAAGCTCTCAAAATGATGGAAATTAAGAGGCTCGCAGGTGAATGGTTCAAAAGGTGCGGACCCACAGGTTACCCATACAGGAGGTGTGATCATACCCACAGGCTACCCGTTCAGTAGGTGCGGACCCCAGTGCACACACTTGAAGGCAGTAAAGCACGTTCATCTGGGGTTTCTTATGTTTGGCTCGTGGTATTTAGCCTGCCGTTCTTGATTCTATGGTTTTGGCCCGTGGTATTGCTTTATATTATTATTATTATTAAGCCTCATATTTTTGGGCCCATTGTATTGGTTATCTATGGTATTGATCCATGATTTTAGGAAGAGCTTGCCTATATAAAGCAAAGGAGATCACTTGGCTATGTATCTTTTGCAAGTTGAATATCTTAAGATCGGAAAATAACGGGTTATTATTCTAGTGAAGTTAAAAGAAAATCTATGAAGGATAATATCTCGAGCGCATGATCAGATCTGAACATCTGACTATCGGTGGCACACTTGGGGACTGCCAGTTCGGCCCTAATCAGAGGTATGCAGGTGATTAACGGTGCAGGTGCGTGGGTACGCAGAGCAGAAGAAGGCGAAGTGCGTGGGTACGCAAAGCAGGAGAAGGCAAAGTGTGTGGGTACGCAGCGCGAAGTACACGGCCGTTCAGAAGCAGAAGGTGCGTAGGTACACGACGTGATAGCGTCTGTGGGCGCATGGCTACTGTAGCAGTACGCAGCGTGATAGTATCTCTGGGTGTGTGTCTGAAGTTACAGTACGCATTGTGATTGAAGAAACATTGCGTGGGTACGTAGTGCGGCAGAAGGGTCTCTGCAGGTATACGCAGGGGAACAGAAGGTGAGGTGCATACGCACGCAGACCAGAGAAAGAAAAACTGCGTATCTATCTTAAGACCTTTTGTTGGCTGAATTTTCCTGTTGATAAGGTGTTCTGGGTTTAGTTTACTATTACTGTTGATCTGGTTACTACAATTGACTGGGTGATTTACTTGTACTTGATGATGTCTTGATATTAATGGATCCAGTTTGAAAATTTATGAAAAGTGATCCTTGAGAGAAAATAAGTAGGGGGTTGTAGCTCGCTTCGAGGAGAGACTGGAAAACGAGAGAGAGTTGTAGCTCTCTGCAGGTTGCATCCTGCGTACTGGTAAAGGACTGCACCAGTACAAAACCTTTGTAAAAGAAGTTTCTAATTTGAAAGAAGATAGAGACATATTGCAGCAGGTGGTTTTCACCCACATTGGGTTTCCACCTTACATCTGGTGTTTTTTGGTGTGACTATCTGTTTTCTTTGTTCATGCTCATTATTTTATGGTACTGACATGCAAAAATAATTCAAAGTGTAATTAAGGAAGATTTATTGAAAGAACTTGATAATACTGATTCACCCCCCCTCTCAGTATTATTTCCAACAGGATTTTGAAGAGTAAGTTGGTGGTTATGAATATTTGTAAGAATAATTTGTTTCCTCCAACTTATTATAAATAGATATTTTGTGTTTTTCTCCCAAAACTATTCCATATAAATATTGTATTTCATGTTATATGATTAATAAATCCCATATGAGATTGTTTCTTAACATTAGGGAATTTATAAATAATACATATAGTTATTAATGTATCACTTTAGTTTTTTATTTTATTTGAAGAGGTATTTCATGTTAGTTATAGACAAACTCCTAAGTTTTTGTTGTATTTTTTGGCATATTTGAGTGCTAATTTTGCCTAAAATTTTGTAGTGAAATTAGCCCAAATTATCTCAAATTCATATGCTTGGGTTATGTAATTTTCTCAATGGTAATGCCCCAACAATATTGGCAAAACCATTTTAAACAAAAAAAAAATCACAACCTTCCCAAATGGCATTTTGGCCAAAAATCATAACATATTATAGTTAAACTATATCTTAAATTTTTAATAAAATAAATTTATTTAACTAATCTAGTAAATGTGGAGAAGTGGATTCCTCTTATGCATAACTATATGTTAAATTTCGATAGTTATGATAATTTTCCATAAGGATGGTTATTAATGTATTAGTTAGATTTGGGGTTCTATGGAGGCAACAAATTTTGCCACAATAAATTAAACTTTTTTTTCTTTTCTTTCTCCCAAACAACTCTCATAGTGTTTTATATATAAGTATATGTATGTGGAAATTGATTCAATACCATAAAGAACTCCTAGGGAACTCAATATTATGTAGAGCCTTGCTATAACCACTATTTGTAGAAGCATCCAAAAATTTGGTTGTTTTTTTGGCATATCTTAGTGCCCATTTTGCCTAAAATTTTGAAGTGATTTGTTGAAATTTTCCAAAATTCATAAGTTTGGGTTATGTAATTTATTGGATTCTAGTGCCTCAATTATGCGGGAGCACTCAGCTAAAGCAAATTTAAAGCGGATAACTTAAAGGAGATTTAAAGCAGATAAGCCATGCACGCTTTTTTGAGAGCATTCATTGTAGAAAAACTAGGAGAAGATCTAATCAATCCTTCCTAATGCATCTTATATAAATGTAATGTGATAGTGTGTGAGTGATATCTATTCTGTGAGGTGTTTTGTGAGTGGGAAAAAATGTAATCGGTGTGGATTTGTTGGCTAAGGCTGCAATGCCTTAGATCCAGTGATCTTTTGTAAACAATCAAATTATATATTATGTTGATTTCCTGTCTATTGAGTTACGAGTTTTATAGTTTTTGATTGGATGCAGATATCTGTGTGTTATTATTTGTGTGAACAACGCATTTTACAGTTATTGCCTTGGAGCAATTCTCCATTGAGCCAGAGTTATATGCGCAGAGTCATTTTTTTTAATTTTGTGTTGTGCGTGGATTTCATCTTGGTGATTGATTATAACTATGTGTGCTGCTGATAAATATAACCCATGTGCGTAGTAAGGTGTCCGATGTAGAGCGGTTTTTAATAATTCACATCAGCAACTGTGCATACATACAACAATTGAACGTCAATCTGGTTGAATGTTGGGTACGCAAAGTGATTGGCTGTGTAAAGGGCATTTATTTTCAGGTGGGTTGCAGGCATTTTTATATGGTCTCTATGGATCAGAGATGGATTCCATTGCTTTTGGCTTTGCTGTGCTAACGTCACCATTAATTGCCCTCGTTACCACTTCTGAATCAACTTTTTTTTATGAATCTTTTGACAAGTCGTTCAAGGAAAGATGGATCAGCAGAACCACCGAGGTTTATAGACTGACGAGTCGTTCAATGGGAGATGGATCAGCAGAACCACCGAGGTTTATAAACTGTATTTATTTTAATCCATATTTGTATTTTGTGTAGTGTTGGGGGGGTCAAAGCTTAACACCTATATTGAATGTTTGCAATGATTATGCATGGATGGCACGAGGAATATCCATAACAATAAATTGAGAAGTTTTAAAAATTAAAAGGCTTCCGAAAAGATTGAGTGGGCCATAACCTACAGGTCCATGATCAAGCTTTTTAAAGAATTTGGGATTTTGGGCTTATACCCAGATCTCATTTTCATCAGTTGGTATCAGAGCCCAGAAAAGATTCCTGAGAGAAGAAAGAAGAATGCGAGTAGAAGCGGAAAGAGGTACAATTGTGTTAAAAATGGAGATTTTATGGTCTTGCTATTGTGCAGATGGTGGCAGCTGAAGGTGAGAAGATTTGCAGTGACGTAGAGAAGGATTCCAAAAGACCGAGTACGGAAGGCTTGGTGAGGTATCATGTAACAGAGGAGACTGTTACTGTAGAGGTTGGTTGCAGCTCATAGAAATTCATGGAAGCAGTTCTAGTGAAGGAATGCAGTGGATAAAATTGCTATTACGAAGACCAGAAGCATATGACGAGGAGGTCATAAATTTTTGTACCTCAGGAGTCTGATGCGGGAGAACTCAACACAAAAGCAAGCAAAACGTGGACCAGAGGATCAGAACAGAGGAAAGTCTGTTTTAAAGCAGAAAAGCAGAGCTAAAGCGGATAAGTTAAAGCAGATTTAAAGCAGATAAGCCATGCACGCTTTTTTGAGAGCTTTCATTGTAAAAAACTAGGAGAAGATCTTATCAATCCTTCCTAATGCATCTTATATAAATGTAATGTGATAGGGTGTGAGTGATATCTGTTCTATGAGGTGTTTTGTGAGTGGGAAAAAATGTAATCGGTGTGGATTTGTTGGCTAAGGCTGCAATGCCGTAGATCCAGCGATCTTTTGTAAATAATCGAATTATATATTATGTTGATTTCCTGTGTATTGAGTTACGAGTTTTATAGTTTTTGATTGGATGAAGATAGCTGTGTGTTATTATTTGTGTGAACAACGCATTTTACAGTTATTGCCTTGGAGCGATTTTCCATTGAGGCAGAGTTATATGCGCGGAGTCATTTTTTTAATTTTGTGTTGTGCGTGGATTTCATCTTGGTGATTGATTACATAACTATGTGTGCTGCTGATAAATATAACCCATGTGCGTAGTAAGGTGTCTGCTGTAGAGTGATTTTTAATAATTCACATCAGCAGATGTGCGTACATACAACAATTGAACGTCAATCTGGTTGAATGTTGGGTACGCAGAGTGATTGGCTGTGTAATGGGCATTTATTTTCAGGTGGGTTGCAGGCATTTCTATATGGTCTCTATGGATCGGAGATGGATTCCATTGCTTTTGGCTCTGCTGTACTAACGTCACCATTAATTGCCCTCGTTACCACTTCTCAATCGACTTTTTTTTATGAATCTTTTGACGAGTCTTTCAAGGGGAGATGGATCAGCAGAACCACCGAGGTTTATAGATTGACAAGTTGTTCAATGGGAGATGGATCAGCAGAACCACCGAGGTTTATAAACTGTATTTATTTTAATCCATATTTGTATTTTGTATAGCGTTGGGGGGGTTAAAGCTTAACACCTATATTGAATGTTTGAAATGATTTTGCATGGATGGCATGCGGAAGATCCACATCAATAAATTAAGAAGTTTTAAAAATTAAAAGGCTTCCGAAAAGATTGAGTGGGCCATAACCTACAGGTCCAGGATCAAGCCTTTTAACGAATTTAGGATTTTTGGCTTATACCCAGATCTCATTTTCATCACTCAACTATATTGAAAAAAATATTTTGAACAAATATCACATACTTCTAAAAATTTGTGTAGCAAAAGTTTGGCCAAAAAATCAAAAACATATTATAGTTAAACCAAACCTTAAATTTTTAATAAAATAAATTTAATTAGTTATAAATAATTAATATATACACCCTTTAGGGTTGATGCCGAGATTTTCCTAAGCTAAAAATAATAATTAATGTGGACAAGTGGATTCCTATTTAACATAACTATCTATTAATTTCCCATAAGGAGTGTCATTAACTTGAGGAATTGCCCCGAAAGTTATGGAAATTCTGGTCTTATTTAGAGAATTTTTGTAAATCCAAGTTATAGTTGTTAAACTTCAAACTTTTAAGTGTTGTATAAGTTTTTTATGGTGCTTAATCCATTTCCACCATAAAAAACACAATTCAAACAGTCCCTCTACAAGATTTTTTTAATTTTTTTTGCCACTTTTGGCCCTCATTGCAATTCCTCCTCAGCCATACGACTCCAAAAAATTAATGTGGACAAGTGGATTCCTATTTAACATAACACCTATTAATTTCCCATAAGGAGTGCCACTAATGTACTTTTAAGTTTGACTTTTTGGAAGGGGATTACAAATTTCACATAAAGATGGTTATTAAATTATTATTTAAGTTTCTTGGGTAAACATCCCACAAATTTTATAATAGTTTTATAATTTTAGAAAAGAAACATCATCAAAAACACCCCCTCCCAAAAATATTTTGACCCTTCACATTTGTAGCTCTATTTCCAAAACAATTAGCAAAATTTTACCAAAATCATGAGTTATTTTCCATTCTTTTTCTAGAGAAAAATTCACCTCTATAGACTTATCATATCATGTTTTCGAGTGTAATAAAGGTAAGAAAGAGAAATTGAAGTCTTATCATGTTTCCTAACATAATGTGTATATTAGAATTTTTTTCCCATGGTCATTTTTAATTATCTTTTAAGTGAAACTTATCATTCCTTCTGAGTGATAATATATAAAATCATTAATGAAATATTTTAGTTTTATTTTATTTGAAGAGGTATTTCATGTTTACTGCTAGTTGTTTTTATTTTTATTTTTTTCTTTTTATTTTCGAATTTTCCAATATAATTTGTCTAGAATGGGTGCAAGGATTCATTGAAACCACAAATTTGACCATAATGGAAGTTTCCCATAGGTTCTTCACAGTGATGAATCCATATATGAAGTGAAAAACCTAGTTTAAACAACACTTTGACCACAAATTCGTTTGCTAATTCTCACTAAAAATCTAGAGTGAAACTTGAAAAAGTAACATTTAAAAACTACTTTCTTTTTTTAATTGTGGAAAATTACCATCAACAATTTTAACACCCATAAATATTTTGAACCTTTAAGGATGTAGCCTCTATTTCCAAAAATGTTGGCCATATTTTACCAAAACCATCTTTGATTTTCCATTAGATAAAAATCCATCTCTTTAGATTACTCTTTCAAGTTGTAATTTTCTAAATTCCATTATTATTATTCTTTTAATAAAAGAATGTTTTTTTAAGTGTTGGGTCACCTCTTAGGAAGTACCGGGTGCTATGTGATTCACTTCACTAGTTTCAATGCCACTTCTTCACCCATCTGACCATCACCCGATGCAATGAGTGCTAAGTGAACTATTCAAAAAGCATGAGAAATTAGTGAGTTATGAATACCTCCCATGTAAATGGTCATACGTAAATGACTTACTTAATGGAGTTGAATCCCAAAATGATATCTAATATAATGCACTTCGTAAACCCCTATTACTTAAATTCAAAAAGAGTGAAGGGATCTATACTTGAATGGTTCATGAGGCACAATACTTGATAAGGTTTAGGAAATGGGGCAGTAGTCTAAGTGGGCTTGATTGTGCGGAAAACTCCACAGTTAAACGCACTTGAGCCAGAGGTAATTTGGGATGGGTGACCTGTCGGTAAGTCGTGGTTACCAAGTGCAAGCCCGAGAAGTGATGATTGATGTTATGTGATTCATTTCACTAGTTTCAATCACACTTCTTCACCCCCATGAGCATCACCTCATGCATAAGTGCTAAGTGAACTATTGAAAAATCATGAGAAATTAGTGAGTTACCACTACCTCTCATGGAATTGGTCATACGTGAATGACTTACTTAACGCAGTTGAATCCCAAAATGATGTCTAATATAATGCACTGCATAATCCCATAATACTTAAATTCAAAAAGAGTGAAGGGATCTCTTCTTGAATGGTTCACGAGGCACAATACTTGTCAAGGTTTTGCAAATGGGGTAGCAAGCTAAGTGGGCTTGATTGTGGGGAAAATTCCACACTTAAGCGCGTTTGACCTAGAGGTGATCTCGGATGGGTGACCTCCCGAGAAGTCCTGGTTACTGGGTGCAAGCCTTGGAATTGATGATTGATGATATGTGATTCATTTCATTAGTTTCAATCCCACTTCTTACCAGGTGCAAGCCCCCGAAGTGATGATTGATGCTATGTGATTCATTTCACTAGTTTCAATCCCACTTCTTCACCCCTTTGAGCATCACTTGATGTAATGAGTGCTAAGTTAACTATTCAAAAATCATGAGCAATTAGTTAGTTACAACTACCTCTCATGGAAATGGTCATACATGAATGACTTACTTAATGCAGTTGAATCTGAAGATGATATCTAATATAATGCACTTTGTAAACCTCTAATACTTAAATTCAAAAAGAGTGAAGGGATCTCTACCTGAATGGCTCATGAGGCACAATACTTTCTAACATTTTACAAATGTGATAGCAAGATAAGTGGGCTTGATTATAGGGAAAACTCCACTGCTAAGCGCGATTGAGCGAGAGGCGATCTAGGATGGGTGACCTTGTGGGAAGTCCTTGTTACTAGGTGCAAGCCCCAGAAGTGATGATTGATGCTATGTGATTCATTTCACTAGTTTCAATCCTAGTTCTGCACCCTTGTGAGCATCGCCCAATGGAATGAGTGTTAAGTGAACTATTCAAAACACATGAGAAATTAGTCGGTTATGACTACGCCACATGGAAATGGTCATATGTGAATGACTTACTTAACACAGTTGAATCCCAAAATGATATCTAATATAATGCAATGCGTAAACCCCTAATACTTAAATTCAAAAGGAGTGAAGGGATCTCTACATAAATGGTTCATGAGGCACAATACTTTCTAAGGTTTTTCAAATGGGGTAGCAAGCTAAGTGGGTTTGATTGTGGGGAAAACTCCATAGTTAAGTGCGCTTCAGCGAGAGGCGATCTCAGATGGGTGACCTCCTGGGAAGTCCTGGTTACTGGGTGCAAGCCGTGGAAGTGATGATTGACGCTATGTGATTCATTTCACTAGTTTCGATCCCACTTCTTCACCCGTGTGAGCATCCCCCAATGCAATGAGTGTTAAGTGAAATATTCATAAATCATGAGAAATTAGTGAGTAACGACTACCTCTCATGGAAATGGTCATACGTGAATGACTTACTTAATGCAGTTGAATCCCAATATGATATCCAATATAATTCACTGTGTATACCCCTAATACTTTAATTCAAAAAGAGTGAATGGATCTCCACTTGAATGCTTCATGAGGCACAATACTTGCTAAGGTTTTGCAAATGGGGCAACAAGTTAAGTGGGCTTGATTGTGGGGAAAACTCCACACTTAAGCGCGCTTGACCAATAGGCGATCTAGGATGGGTGACCTCGTGGGAAGTCCTCGTTACCAGGTGCAAGCCCTCGAAGTGATGATTGGCGCTATGTGTTTCATTTCACTAGTTTTAATGCCACTTCTTCATGACTGTGTGCATCACCTGATGCAATGAGTCGTACGTGAACTATTGAAAAATCATAATAAATTAGTTAGTTACGACTAATTTTCATGGAAATGGTCAATTATTGCTAAGTCATGATAGATGCTATGTGATTCATTTCACTAGTTTCAAACCGACTTCTTCACACCCGATGCAATGAATGCTAACTGAACTATTCAAAAATCATGAGAAATTAGTGAGTTACGTCTAGCTCACATGGAAATGGTCATATGTCAATGACTTACTTAACGCAGTTGAATTCCAAAATATTATCTAATATAATGCACTCCGTAGACCCCTAATACTTAAATTCAAAAAGAGTGAATTGATATCTACTTGAATGGTTCATGAGGCACAATACTTGTTAAGGTTTTTCAAATGGGGTAGCAAGCCAAGTGGGCTTGATTGTGGGCAAAACTCCACAGTTAAGTGTACTTGAGCCAAAGGTGATCTAGGATGGGTGACCTTCCGATCTAGGATGGGTGACTTTCCTATCTAAGGTGGGTGACCTCTCGGAAAGTCCTAGATACTGGGTGCAAGCCCCGGAAGTGATGATTAACGCTATGTGATTCATTTCACTTGTTTCAATCCCACTTTTTCACCCGAGAATCAACCGATGCAATGAGTGCTAAGGGAACTATTCAAAAATCATGAGAAATCATTGGGTTGGACTTATCTCATGGAAATGGTCATATGAGAATGACTTACTTAACACAATTGAATCTCAAAATGATACCTAATATAATGCACTAAGTAGAACCCTAATACTTAAATTCAAAAAGAGTGAAGGGATCTCTACTTAAATGGTTGATGAGGCACAATACTTGCTAAGGTTTTGCAAATGGGGTAGCAAACTCAGTGCCCTTAATTGCGGGGAAAAGTCATCGAGGACTACACACAACAAATATGAGCCCTTCTTTCGGGTCAATTGACTTGGATTTCGAGGATCTCGACTCGAACTTAGTCATGGCCACCAAGAAGAGGCCTTTCGCCGATCCCTCGCATGTTATACCACGGATTGCGAAATCCTCTAGACCATCCTCCAAGAAGAAAAGGGATGAGGTGCACTTCTTCCATGTGTGTGTAAAAGCAGTAAGCCACACAATGATTCCGAACTTGAGAAGGGATGAGGACCAGAAAAGGGTTCCTATTGGGAGGCGATTTGGCCCATTTAGTCATTATGAATTTGGAGGATGAAAATATCACATTCCATTCGCTACACACTCTGCGACATGTAGAAACATATTCAAATGGCATCAACGACAATATCTCCTCTTGTAGTTCGTGTGGAAAGAATGGGAAGCTTGGGCACCTATCCCTCACACTCTCCATTTCGATCAATGTTCAATCATCAACCATCATAGTGACAATGAAAGCAACTGCGATTATAAAGACATCAGATTTTTGAGAGATTAGTGAATAAGTATGACATTACTTTTTAAATAAAAGTCAAGTATGACATTATTCTTTAAATAAAAGTTGTGTTATAAAAAAAGTTCTAACATGTATTTTAATATTATTTGAATATGGATATATTACCAGGTTTTGTTGATTACACTGTTACCTTTTGGCCCAAAAAAAACATATTATAATCAGACTATATCTTACATTTTTAATAAAATATAATTTTTTGAAGCAATAGTAATGTGGGGATGTTTTAATATTTTTTTACTGCTAGTTTTTAATGCAAATTTTTTAAAAGTTTCAGTTTTATTTTGGGGAATTACAATTTTGACAGTAGACCACCAGTTTTTTAGGGTTTTGAATGGGTATATGCATTGAAAAACTAGCTTAAAAAATATTTTGACCACCAATTGTTTTGCCTAATTCTAACCACAAATACATTGAAACTTCAAAAATCTCACTTAAACACTACTTTATTTTTTTAGTTGTCGAAAAACCCTATAAAAGAACTCTTGCACCTAAACACTACATTGTTTTTTTAGTTGTGCAAAAGCACTATCAAAAACTCTTCCACCCAAAAATATTTTGAACCTTGACATTTGTACCCTCTATTTCCGAAAATTTAAGCCCTATTTTACAAAAATCATCCATGATTTCCGAATGTTTTGGTAGAGAAAAAATCACCTATTTAGACTTCTCTTTCACTTTTTATTAGTATAAATACAATTTTTATTAAGTTTTTAATTAAAAAAATGAATTTATGTGATAAAGATGAATAATTTGGAATACAATAGAATTTTACAATGTTATTGAGGTATGGTACTTGCAAAAGAGATTAAAAGGGAATTATATATTTTTCTTTGTTTTATCCAAATCACCACATCTCTTCATTAAGGGTTATGGTAATGCAAAAAAGAGAAATTATTGAAAGGAAATTGTGATATAGTGGAAAATTTTAAAAATGAGTGTCATTTGAGGAGCTAAAATGTAATGAAGCTATATGTTGATATAATGATAGAGATGAGAATTTTTTTTTTTAAATTGTATGCATGTTGGTGTCACAAAAAGAAATAGAGATTGGTGTTATCTCTTATTAAGTTAGTGCTTAGTGGTGGGAATTGGTTTCTCTAGTAGATTAGTGTCTAGAGGGATTTTTAAGAGTAAGTTTGTGGTTATGAATATTTGTAAGAATAAGTTGTTTTGTGCAACTTATTATAAATAGATATTTTGTGTTTTTCTCCCAAAACTATTCCATATAAATATTGCATCTCATGTAATATGATTAATAAATCTCATATGACATTGTTTCTTAACATTAGGGAATTTCTAAATAATACATATAGTTATTGATGTATCAATTAAGTTTTTCATTTTATTTGAAGAGATATTTCATGTTAGCTATAGTGGGACTCCTAAGTTTTTGTTGTATTTTTTGGCATATTTTAGTGCTAATTTTGCCTAAAATTTTGTAGTGAAATTAGCCCAAATTCGCCCAAATTCATATACTTGGGTTATGTAATTTTCTCAATCCTAGCGACCCAACATTTTGGCAAAAACATTTTAAACAACAAAAATCACAACCTTCCCAAATGGCATTTTGGAAAAAAAATCATAACATATTATAGTTAAACTATATCTTAAATTTTTAATAAAATAAATCTATTTAAATAATCTAATAAATGTAGAGAAGTGGATTTCTCTTATGCATAAATATAAGTTAATTTTCCATAGTTATGCTAATTTTCCATAAGGATGGTTATTAATGTATTAGTTAGATTTGGGGCTCTCTAGAGGCAACAAATTTGGCCACAATAAATCAAACTCTTTTTTCTTTTCTTTCTCCCAAACAACTCTGGTAGTGTTCTATATATAAGTATATGTGTGTGGAAATTGATTCAATACCATAAAGAACTCCTTGGGAACTCAATATTATGTAGAGCCTTGCTATAACCACTCTTTTTAGAAGCAACCAAAAATTTGGTTGTTTTTTTGGCATATCTTAGTGCCAATTTTGCCTAAAATTTTGAAGTGATCTGTTGAAATTTTCCCAAATTCATAAGTTTGGGTTATGTAATTTATTGGATTCTAGTGCCTCAACTATGTTGAAAAAAATATTTTGAACAACAAATATCACATCCCTCTAAAAATTTGTGTAGCAAAATTTTGGCCAAAAAATCAAAAACATATTATAGTTAAACCAAACCTTAAATTTTTAATAAAATAAATTTATTTAATTATAAATAATTAATATATACCTCTACACCCTTTAGGGTTAATGCCTAGATTTTCCTATGCTAAAAAAAATAATTAATGTGGACAAGTGGATTCCTATTTAACATAACTATCTATTAATTTCCCATAAGGAGTGTCATTAAGGGATTTAAAAAAAAAGGAAATTAGCTAGAGGAATTGTAAGGAAAGCTACGGAAATTTCGGTCATATTTAGATAAAATTGGGCAAGGATTTTTGTAAATCCAAGTTATAGTTGTTAAACTTCAAAACTTTACATGTCCTAGAAGTTTTTGATGGTGCTTAATCCATTTCCACCATAAAATACACGATTCAAACACTCCCTCTACAAGATTTTTTTAAATTTTTTTTGCCATTTTTGGCCCTACCTACAATTCTTCTGCCATACGACTCCAAAACATTAATGTGGATGAGGAAGAGCAGTGAACTATGGCGGATTGGCGTTTTTTTAGGCCATGCAACGCCAGACCTGCTCATACCACAACGCAACTGCAACAGGTTTTTTGCACCACTTGTAATAACATACAACAACAAATAGCACACTTGTTATGGATTACCTTCCTGGGGGGACTCAGAGCCTCCCCCCAACGATCATAGAGAACCTCAGACTCAAAATGGAAATGAAAGGACATTTGCATTGGATTAGACTACCATTAGGACAAAGCAAGCAAATTAGATCAACCACGACAAACAGAAAAACGCCACAGGAAGCAATAGAAACAAACCAGAATACACAGATAGATAATGCAGGAAACAATGATGTTCTTAAAGCAACCTTAATAGCCTACAAACTTGATGCAGTAGAAAGACCAAAGACTGAATTACCAAGTCAAAGGATCAACACCGAAATCCAGTTCATGAAGGATCATGCTTTAATCGGGAAATTTATTGGCTTCTGGCCCACGAAGAAATCCCTGCAGGGATGGATTGCAGCCAAATCAAAACCAAAAGGGCACATCACCCTACAACTAGGACCAAAAGGTTTCTTCATGGTGGTCTTTAACTGTATAGAAGACCGAAATAGGGTCATCGATGGTGGACCTTATTTCTTCAATGTTGTTGGTCTGTACCTGAGAGACTGGATTGAAAGATTCAACCCGGACAAAGAGGATCTAAGAAGGTCACCAATATGGATACATCTACACTCCCTTCCTCTAGAGTATTGGGATGAAGACTCACTTAAAGACATTGGAAATGGCTTGGGGGAGTTCATAAAAATTGCAGAAGAGACAAAACTTAGAAGATACACTTCTTATGCCCGCATTTTCCTATGCTAAAAATAATAATTAATGTGGACAAGTGGATTCCTATTTAACATAACTATCTATTAATTTCCCATAAGGAGTGTCATTAATCGCTTTAAAAAAAAAATAGATTGAGGAAAAGTTATGGAAATTCTGGTCATATTTAGAGAATTTTTGTAAATCCAAGTTTTAGTTGTTAAACTTCAAACTTTTAAGTGTCATAGAAGCTTTTGATGGTGCTTAATCCATTTCCACCATAAAAAACACAATTCAAACACTCCCTCTACAAGATTTTTTTAATTTTTTTTGCCACTTTTGGCCCTCATTGCAATTCCTCCTCCACCATACTCTGCCATACGACTCCAAAAAATTAATGTGGACAAGTGGATTCCTATTTAACATAACACCTATTAATTTCCCATAAGGAGTGTCACTAATGTGTTTTTAAGTTTGACTTTTTGGAAGGGGATTACAAATTTCCCATAAAGATGGTTATTTAATTATTATTTAAGTTTCTTGGGTAAACATCCCACAAATTTTCATATATATTATACTATCATCCAGATATATATTATATATCTATATATCTATATATATCTTATATTCTAATATATCTATAGTATATATATAAGTATATAATATATAGTATAGATGAGAATTTTATAATAGTTTTTTAATTGTAGAAAAGCAAAATCATCAAAAACACTCCCTGCCAAAAATATTTTGAGCCTTCACATTTGTAGCTCTATTTCCAAAACAATTAGCAAAATTTTACCAAAATCATGAGTTATTTTCCATTGCTTTTCTAGAGAAAAAAGTCACCTCTATAGACTTATCATATCATGTTTCCGAGCATAATACATGTAAGAAAGTGAAATTGAAGTCTTATCATGTTTCCTAACATAATGTGTATATTAGAATTTTTTTTCCCATTGTAATTTTTAATTAGATTTTAAGTGAAACTTATCATTCTTTCTTTATGATAATATATAAAATCGTTAATGAAATATTTAAGTTTTATTTTATTTGTAGAGGTATTTCATGTTTATTACTAATTGTTTTTATTTGTTTTTCTTTTTCTTTTTAATTTTTTTTTCCAACATAATTTGTCTAGAATGGGTGCAAGGATTCATTGAAATCACAAATTTGACCACAATGGAAGTGTCCCATAGGTTTGTGATGGTGATGAATCCATATATGAAGTGAAAAACCTAGTTTAAACAATACTTTGACCACAAATTGTTATGAAACCAGCTCAAGAAAAGATAGAAAAGATAGATCAACACCTTAGAATTCAGCCTCTTCGAGGGGGCAACCTCCTTTACATTATGTTATCACTCAGGTTGTCCCTAT
>APFE031225959.1:0-13437 GCA_000404065.3 Pinus taeda | reverse complement strand
TTACTAAAATGTCCCTAAACCATAAACCCTAAACATTTTATACAGTTGAATAAGTGTTTTATATTTTTTTTAAGTGTATATTAAAATAATTTACTAAAGTGTTATAAATCCTAAACCGTAAGGGTTTAATAACAATTTAAACCCTAAACCCTAAACACTAAACCCTAAAAATTTTATAACATTTAAAAATCCTTTTCTAACTCTTTTTAAGCGTTTATAAAAATCATTTATGGAAGTGTTATAAACCCTAAACGCTAAGCATTTTATAGCATTTTAAACCCTATACCATAAACCCTAAGAATTTAATAACATTTTAACAAGCTTTTTGTAAATTTTTTTAGGTGTTTATTAAAAGAAATTACTAAGCTTTTATAAACCCTAAAACCTAAGCAATTTATAACAATTTAAACCCTAAACAATAAACCCTAATACCTAAACTCTAATCCCCAATTATTTTATAACATTTTAACAAGCATTTTGTTACATTTTTTAAGTGTTTCTTACAAGAATATACTAAAGTGTTATAAACCCTAAACCCTAAACCCTAAGCACTTTTTAACATTTTAAAGCCTAAATCCTAAACCCTAAGCATTTTATAACCTCTTAAAAATGATTTTGTAACTTTTGTTTAAGTGTTTATTAAAATAATTTACCAAAACGTTATAAACCCTAAACCTTAAACCCAAACCCTACATCCTAAACCCTAAACCCTAAGCATTTTATAACATTTTAAAAAGATTTTTGTAACACTTTTTAAGTGTTTTCTAAAAGCACTTACTAAAAGTGTTATAAACCCCAAACCTAAACACTAAGCATTTCATAACATTTTAAAAAGTGTTTTTAAATTTTACTTAAGTGTTTATTAAAAGCATTTACTAAAGTTTTATAAACCCCAAAAACTAAACCCTAATAAACCCTAAACCCCCAAACCCTAAACCCCCAAACCCTAACATTTTATAAAGTGTTTTGAAAATTTTATTCAAGTGTTTATTAAAACCATTTACTAAAGTGTTATAAACCGTAAACCGTAAACCCTAAATCCCAAATCCTAAACCCCAAACCCTCAACTCTAAACCCTAAAGACTAAGAATTTTATAACATTTTAAAAAGTGATATGGAATTTTTATTTAAGTGTTTACTAAAAGAATTTTCTAAAGTGCTATAAACCCTAAATCCTAGACCCGAAACCCCAAAGCCTATATCCTAATGCTTAAAGCCTAAAGCCTAGAACCTAAAAGCATTTACTAAGGTCTTATAAACAATAAACCCTAAACCCTAAACGCTAAACCTCTAAGGATTTTAGGACCATTTTAAAAGTGTTTTGTGACTTTAATTTAATTGTTTATTAAAACCATTTAATAAAGTATTATAAACCCTAAACCCTAAACCTGAAAACCTAAACCCTAAAACCCACACTCCAAACCCTAAACCCTAATCATTTTCTCACAATTTAAAACCCAAACATGAAACCCTAAACCCTAAGTATTTTATAACATTTTAACAAGTGTTTTGTAACCTTTTTTAAGTGTTTATTAAAAGCACTTACTAAATTGTTATAAACCCTAAAACCTAGGAATTTTGTTACATTTTATCAAGAGTTTTGTAACTTTTTAAAACCCTAAACCCTAAGAATTTTATAACATTTTTAACCCTAAACCCTAAGCATGTTCTAACATTTAAATGAACGTTTTATAACTTTTTTTAAATTGTTTATTAAAAGAATTTACTAAAGTGTTATAAACCCTAAAGCTTATATCCTAAGAATTTTATAACATTTTAGCAAGCATTTTGTAACCTTTTTTTAAATTGCTTATTAAAATCATTTACTAAAGTGTCCCTAAACCCTAAACACTAAACATTAACCCCTAAACACTAAACCCTAAAGAATTTACTAAAGTTTTATAAACCCTAACCCCTAAACCCTAAAACCTAAACCTTAAACCCTAAACCCTAAACCAAAAACCTCAAACCCTACACCGTAAACCCTAAACCCTAAACTTAAACTACTAAACCCTAATCCCTGAATTCTAAACCCTAAACTTAAACTGCTAAACACTAATCCCTGAATTCTAAACCCTAATCATTTTATAACATTTTAGAAAGTGTTTCGTCACTTTTATCTAAGTGTTTATTAAAATCATTTACCTAAATCTTATAAACATTAAACCGTTAACCTTAAACACTATACCCTAAACCCTAAACCCTAATTCCTATGCATTTTATAACATTTTAAGAAGTGTTTTTTAATTTTTATTAAGTGTTTATTAAAATGATTTAGTAAAGTGTTATAAAAGCTAAAACTTAAACCCTAAACCCCAAAACCTTAACCGCAAACCCTAAACTGTAAACCCCAACCTTAAACCCTAAACCCCAAACCGTAAACAGTAAACACTAAGAATTTTATAAGATTTTAAAAAGTAATTTTTATCTTTTATTTGAGTGTTTATTAAAATAATTTACTAAAGTTTTATAAGCCCTAAACGTTAAACGCTAACTCCAAACCCTAAATCTGAAACCCTAAGAATTTCATAACATTTTAAAAAGCATTTTGTAAGCATTTTATAATGCTTTAAAAATCATTTTAGAACTTTCATCTAATTGTTTATTAAAAGAATTTACTAAGTTGTTATAAATTGTAAACCCTAAAATCTAAAAAGTAAACCCCAAACCCTAAACCCTAAACCCTAAACCCCAAACCCTAAACTGCCAACCTTAAACCTTAAACCCAAAACTGTAAACCATAAACCCTAAGCATTTTATAACATTTTAAAAAGTAATTTTTATTTTGTATTTATGTGTTTGTTAAAGTCATTTAGTAAAGTGTTATAATCCCTAGACCCTGAACCCTAAATGCTAAACCCAAACCCTCAATCCTAAACAGTAATAATTTCTTAACATTTTAATAAATCCTAAACCCTAAACCCTAAAACCTAAACACCAAACCTTATACCCTAAAACATAAGAATTTTATAACATTTTAAAAAGAATTTTTTAACTTTTATTGAAGTGTTTAGTAAAACCATTTACTGAAGTGTTATAAACCGTAAACCCTAAACACCAATTCCTAAACCCTAAACCCTAAGCAATTTACAACATTTTAAAAAGTGTTTTGTAACTTTTAATTAAGTGTTGATTAAAATAATTTAATAAAGAGTTATAAACCCTAAGCCATAAACCATAAAACACAAGCCCTAACCTAAATAGTATACCTTAAAACTAAAGCATTTTATAACATTTTGAAAAGTGTATTGTAATTTTTACTTAAGTTTTTATTAAAAGAATTTACTAAATTGCTATAGACCCTAAACCCTAATCATTTTATAACATTTTAAACCCTACGCACTAAATCCTAAGAATTCTATAACATTTTAACAAGCATTTTGTAATCTTTTTCTAAGTGCTTATTAGAAGCATTACTGAAGTGTTACAAACACTAAACCCTAATCATTTTATA
Source organism: Pinus taeda (assembly GCA_000404065.3). Taxonomy (NCBI): domain Eukaryota; kingdom Viridiplantae; phylum Streptophyta; class Pinopsida; order Pinales; family Pinaceae; genus Pinus; species Pinus taeda. The sequence goes on along the minus strand of APFE031225959.1, from coordinate 9,983 downwards.
ATATTTTAAATGCCAAACCCTAAATCCTAAACCCTCCATCCTAAACTGTAAACTTTAAACCCAAAGCATTCTATAATGTTTTAAAAATTATTTTGTAACTTTTATTTAAATTTTTATTAAAATCGTTTGATAAAGCATTATAAATCTTAAACCCTAAATTGCAAAAAATATACCCTAAACACTAAAACCTAGGAATTTTATGACATCTTAAAAAGTGTTTTGTAACTTTTATTTAAGATTTTATTAAAAGCATTTACTGAAGTGTTACAAATCCTATACCCTCAACCCTAAATCATAAACCCTAAACCTTAAACCCTAAACCCTAAAACCTAAACCCTAAAATCACATTACATTAAACTTTAAATAGGTGTGGTAAACATAATAGTTAAGTTGTAATGCGGTGGTGTAATGAAAATGTGTTATGTTTGTTTGGTGCAAGTCTTGGTTTTAACCCCCCACTCTGCCAAAAAATATTTTTACACTGCATGTTGAGTCGACCTTTGGGGAGGGACATGTGGTGGCCTCCAAGCTTGCCACTTTTCTCCTCCTTGTTGGTCCCCCATTAACCAAAAAAATCATGCCAAGTCACCACATTTGATAACCAACCAAAATATGACGCTTGTAAATGCCTAATTGGACCTTTGACCACTGTTGACCTTGCGCACTCACGTGCCATGTTAGTAGTACAAACATCTGATTGTGCATTTTCTTTTAAATTTATTTTGCTTCGTAAAGCAGACACAACATGATGTCTTCCTCATACGAACTTGGATTTCAGTGAAATGAGTTGCGTTGGGATAATTTTGTCGAGAATGACGTGCTCGTTTATGTTTCGAGCCATTCTGAGAAAAAATATTTTTGAGCTAAATATTGAGCACTTGGTCAACATTCAAGGGTGGTAGCCAAGTATGTGTGGAGTGAAAATGAGGAGGAAAAATAATTGAGCACCATCATTAGGAATTCTTCACAAATGAGCTTAAATCCAAGGGGTGTACAATTTTGGAGTGGGATCAATGTCATCAAGAGGTAGCATAGCAACAAGCCTGGTGGGCCTTATGTTGTTGAGAATCACTAGACATGACTGTTTTATTCTGAGGCCCTACATTGTAAGCCCATGTTTCATTTTAAGATCGAATGCTTCACATCACCATATTTGCTTCACCAAACCTTTAGAGGCCAGTGTCTCTCCCTTTCATGCTTATTTTCTTTTTTTCAAATTAATGTGTTTGTTTCCTCGACTAGATTATACCTTTAGGTTACAATGCACATATGACATAGGAATTTTCTTTTCTTCAGCATGGAATCCATGAGTTTGATAAGGGTTTAGATAATATGAATATTGTAGTGCATAGAAGGTTTGGTAACTTCGGGTGGAGGAAAGCAAGGCCAAATCATGACAAGTAATATTGGTATTAGTGTTATGGTAGACAAGTTGCTTGTACTAGGGTCCAGAATTATAACAAATATATTTCCCGTCAAATGGAAAAACCAAATGGAAGAAAGAAAATTGGAACATGAATAAGGATAATATCGTTCAACTGACATTTGAAATTTCATCTAATGGGTATTTGCAAGCCAATCACCATAAAACTAGACCTATTACTAGCTCACTCATATGGACATCACAACACATGTATTTTAGAATATTCTTCATTTTCTTAACTTAGAAGTTATCAGTGTTGAAAATTGTTGTTATTGATGTCAAAGGTTGTCCAAATTAAAGAGGAAATTACATAATCAAATAGGATATTATGATACTTTTCTAATGGTATATGGCACTCCCTCTAATTCCATAGGAATGAGGAGATATAAAATATTTTTCAATATGACCCAAAAAAACTAGAATCAGACCCCATTTAGATACCGTATCTTTGAAGGTTTACTTTCTCAAAATACCGAGCTCAAATGGGAGCATAAGATATAAGGTTAGAAAGATGATGCCAAGATATTTCCAATTGTATATGGCACTCCTACCCCTCAAATTTGAGGTTAAATGGATTTTTTGATACTCACTATACATTATGGCATTTGAAAAAGTCATCCCAACTACTGGACAAGCCATGTAACGTACCTCCATGGCCTACCAAAAACTTTCACTGTTAGGCTCCATTAACTTAAAAAATTTGTCTCTATTATAGTTAGATTTTGACCGTATTTACTTGTACATTAATTTTAGTTATTATATGAACACTATCATTCAAACATTCATACCAATTTCAAATAAAATTGAATAACCCTAAACATCAGTCATTGATGTGATCTTTTATTTCCTCAATAAATCTTATATATTGGATGAATATTAAGCATATTAGACTTCCATTCATAACTTGGTTAAGTCGCAAGTATGATTCCACATACCTTATTATCATGCGAATGGTTATTATTCCGACAACTTTCTCTAGTACTATTAAGAATGGAATTAAATTGAGAGCAATGAACCACACTAATACTCTTAGGCATACTCTTCAATAAGATCTCTTCAATACAATCAATGGAATAATCCTTATGCATAACGAGATTACTCATTCTAACTTGTCGGTACCTTGATTACTTCATAGAAGCATGAACATAGATATACCGTATTTTTTATTGTCTAATTTCTACATGCACCAGAGTTTCCACTTGATATTAGATATAATAACTATCTTAACACTATTATATGACCATTGCATAGTAATGAATTCAAGGATACATTATGAAAATCATTAATATCAACGCACTATAATTATCTTTGTCCAACTCCTTAAGTATGGATCTTTATCTCCCATCCATCAGATGGATATCCACTCCATCCATGCTTATCTAGAATCATATCTAAAAGTTTATCATTAAAGATTCATTTCTATCCCATTCCTCATGGGATTTGGCAAGAATCTCCTCTCTACTGGTGCTCTACCCTTCAAGTGATTTATTTTATTAATCTATTTAATAATACATTTTCTTTTCTTATTACATATCACCTATATTTCCTCATCTTAGGTGTATAATAGTTTAACCCTAGCTTTGCTCATCTTAGTTTTACAAACATTTAATACAAAAAAGAGGATATCACACCTAGATCTAGCTTAGCTAAGGTTTACAATAATGTATTACACAAGGGAAGGGAGTTACATAGTCCCCCCCTTAAATTTTACGCCATCCTCGATGTATCACTGGATCATGTCCTCGTTCATAGGTAGTTAGTTTTGAATCAACAACTTTCACTGCTCTGCCATCTGATGCAATTTTTTTGATGTACATATGCCACAAGGAGTGCTCCCAAAATCTCTCCTTCCATACCTACATCAGTCTCAAGGAGTGCTCCCAACATCTCTCCTTCAATAGCTACCTGTCACACATTGTTTTTTCAAACCATTTGTGAGAATTTATCGATGCAAAGTTTAACTATGATAAATATCATAATCTGTTATTATTAAAGCAGCTATTGCTTATCATTTGTTTTATCTGCATATGTGCACACTATAAAAGACTTGAACATTTTTTCAGTAGGTGATCTTTCCCTCTTTTGCATGGCTACTATTCTCAATGTCCCAATTTGATATGTCTTCCTGAAACCTATGATTTTTTTCCTACCCACATTTTGATTTGATCTTAGGTATGTGCTTAATAGTTTTCTCAAAGTATTCATTTCACCATGAACATTACATGTGCTTAAATTAAGATCCAATTGAACTAACTTGATTGTGTGTTCCTATTTAATATTCGTGAGAACTATTGTGGTACTCAATGCTCACTGTAGACATTGATATTAAGGAAATGAGCTCAATTGGTTATAGGAAAAATGTTGGTTTAGGTATATATTCTCGCTTCGTTTTTCATAATCGGTGAAGATTTGTTGTTTGTTAGTATTTTCCTCATGTTTGGGGGATTCATGTATTCTAAATGATAGTTGTTTGAATTAAAATGAACAACTAAGTTACATTATCAGCTCGAAGCAACATCTTTAATTTATTAATGATTTCCCTTATAATTTATAAAAATCCATGGTAACAAATATCCTTCCATACAATTCTATTAGGTTGATACTATGCAAGATTGAGGCATGATAGGTTACAAATATTTTCAAACCTTTTACTATATAGATAAAGTAAAATGTTTGGTAATTTCACACAATTTTCCACATAGTGTTATAAGTTAGTTCAACTTTTATCTTTGATCGTTGATTACCTGTAACAAAAATTTCTATGCCATGACTACATATTTCCCTTACATGGCATAACCTGGAATTTTGTTATGTTTTCATATTTAATAGTTAATGTGTTGCATTGAAGGATTATGATAAAATGAGTTAATGTGTTGCATTGAAGCATTATGATAAAATGAGTTAATGTGTTGCAATGAAGCATTATGGTAAAATAAGTTAATGTGTTGCATTTAAGCATTATGATAAAATGTTCTTCTTTTTTGTATCAACAAGAGCTACATAGTTGGTATATCCTTTGGGTTGTATTTCTTTTAATCATTTAACTATCCAATTTGATATTGAGTTGAAGAGAATCTATTCCAATTTCTCACAACTACTTTTACTGTCAAGGTATGATAAGCATACATATCTTTTTATGGTGTGTTCACAATTAGTTGTTACCATCCTCAGATGCATCCTTTATTTTATTCTTTTAGGTTCTTTTTTATTATTGAGTGGGTCCCCTCAGCATTTTATGCTCTTTTTTCAAAACAAGAACAAAATAATTTGTTCTCTAAAAATACAAGAAATGATATTTCATGCTTAGCCCTTCATCTATGCTCGATGGGAAATTCAAAACAAGTGAAAACTAACCAAAAAAATCCACCTTAGTATGTATTACCTTATGGTACTAATTTTAACTTTAAGTTGTTTGAAATTTCCACAAAATTGATAAAAAAATCACCTTAGCATGTCTGACCTTATGGTACTTATTTTAGTTTTTAGTTGTTTGAAATAGCCCAAAAAGTAACAATTTTCGGTACAATATCCTTAACTTAGTTTCCATGAAAATTTTGCAATACTAGAAATGGTTACATATTTAGCACTTTGGCTACGCATGATGGAAAATTCAAAACTAAGAAAAATAGATATCTGGTTATGCCTTACTCGATGGTACCAATTTTAATTTTCATTGTGTTTCAAACAACCCTGAGGAGTACTAGATTTTAGTAATATATCCTTGAGTTAGTCTCTACAAACTTAATATATTTTGGAACTTTTTTAGATTGTCACACCTTTTTTTCTTGGATTAGCCTGGGAAAAATACATAAAGTGGACCACACTATGGCAGGGAAGGGACCAAGATGTGCCAGAGTTTACCATTGTTTTTCATACCCTTCGCACGAAGTTGGGTATTAAGGATTCTGAGAAACATTTGGTACTCAAGTATCGTGGTTGCCTACATAGATACATCCAGGATGAGATGGAGTTCCTAGACATCTCCTCACTTGGCACGATGTACAAATACACTGTCAAGATCGAGAAGAAGTTTAAACAGAAGAAGTGATACTTTGGATCTGCAAATCCAAAGCAAGGGAAATATGCCCCCAAACCACAGAAAAAAGGAAAAAGCCAAGGCGGTATGACCCAAGACAACTTACCAAAGCCAAAAGCAAGGGACTACACTGCGAAGCTGAAGAAGGACACGAGAAAGTGGTGTGAGTTCCAAAGAGCTCCACTCACAACACAAGTGAGTGTCAAGGCAAGCAGTCACTCGTGGCCGAGCTGAAGGCTTCGGAATCAGATGCATGTTCTGACTCTGAGTCAGAACCCAAAAATGGGAATGACAAAGGAAAGCAGATTATTGATGTGAAGCCTAATGTCATTGTTGCGACCATGAAGATCTAGAAGGAGGAACCCAAAGATCCAGAGGATGAGGAGCATCTCTTTCACTCCGATATGTGGGTAAAGGGTTCCCCGCTACAGTTCATTGTCAACAACGGGAGCCAAAAGAACCTCATTGCAACAAAGATCGTGAAGCAGTTGCGCTTACCGACCACATCACACCCACAACTGTACACCATTAGGTGGCTCCACCAAGGGTAGGATCTTCAAGTGAGCCAACAGTGTCGCCTTCCATACAATGTCAAGCCTTTCATAGATTAGGTATTATGTGAAGTTTTTCCCCTTGATGTTTGTGATGTATTATTAGGCCAACCATACTTGTGGAAGTGACATGTTGTGTATGAGTCAAGGCCTTGCATTGTATTGTTACCTTGGGAAATAAGTTGTACAAGATACTAGAGGTAGCACTGCCTACCACCATCTCTCTAGTTACTATAAAGCAATGCAATAAGCTCATTTCCAAAACCAAGAAATTTGTTTCTGTGATGATACACCCTAGAGTACAGATGAAGATGGTGACCATGACCTCTATATAGGGCCCCTCCGCATGACAACAATGGATGGAAAATTTCATAGAGGAGTACGAGGACATCTTCACCTCCCTCGCAGGGGTGCCTCTGCACTGTCACGTCAAGCACTCCATCAATATGACCCCAAGTGTGCCATTGCCAAATGGACTAATCTATCAACGCTCCATTCTGGAGAATGATGAAATCAAGAGGAAGATTTAGGATCTGTTGCAGAAAAGTCACATCCGGTCAAGTTCACCACCTTGTGGGAGCCTGATTGTGTTGGTACTGAAGAAGGATGGGACTTGGAGACTTTGTATTGACTATTAGGCGCTGAACAAGATCACTGTTAGGAATAGGTACCTGATCCCATAGATTGATGACCTTCTGGACCAAGTCAAGCGGGACAAATATTTCAGCAAGATCGACTTGAAGTCCGGATATCACCAGGTACTAGTCGAACCCTCCAATATGTGGAAGACTGCCTTCAAAACTAAGGAGGGCATTTCTGAATGGTTGGTTATGCCTTCTCGGTTGATGAATGCTCCTGCAACCTTCATGAGACTGATGGATGAGATCTTGCGACCATTCAACAACTCATTTGTAGTGATATACTTGGATGACATCCTGATCTTTAGCCAGAGTTAGGAAGAGCACCTCCACCACGTCTGACAGGTTCTCCAAACACTGCGACAACACAAGTTGTGTGCCAAATTGAAGAAATGCAATTTTGGCATGACCTAGGTTCAGTATATGGGATACATTATTGATGAACAGGGGGTGCATGTGGATCCAACTGAGATCCAAGTCATTTGGGATTGGCCAGCCTCAACCACTCTGACAGAGCTCTGCAGCTTTTTGGCTCTTGACAATTTCTACCACACGTTCGTGTTGGGGTTCTCTCATATCACTTGGCCCTTGAGTCAAGTCACCAAGGGAGGAGTGAAAGCAAAACTATTTTGGTCTGAATCTCAACAAAAGGCATTCGTAGAGTTGAAACATCACCTCTGATTTGCACCAGTGCTCACATTACCAAACTTGCAACAACCATTTGAGATCGAGACAGATGCCTCTGACTATGCTATTGGGGCAGTCCTTACTCAACAAGGGCATCCAGTGGCATATAACAGCAAGACACTTTCAGACACAGTCCAATATTATCCCGCTAATGAAAAAGAGATGTATTCCATTGTGCATGCCTCTCAACAACAGAAGCATTACATTTTGGAGAAGCAAACAATCATCCACATAAACCACTAGCCCCTATAGTTCATACAAACACAAAGGAAGTTCCAGAATAATTGCCATCAGAAGTGGTCCACATACATGCAACAGTTCCATTTGAATATCAAGCACAAGAAGGGTAGCACCAATAACGTTATAGACTACCTCACTCAACCACCGATCATGGCGTTAACCACCATGCACAACTCTTGTGGGCACAAGACTTCTGATTGGCCACATCTCTACAAAAGTGACCCAGAATTCGTCCATACATACCATACACTCCTGGAGGGTCAACAAGTTCTAGATTTTCACCTCTATGATGCTATGTTATGCCACCTATGACACCTTTGTGTTCCTTCCAGCAAGTATGCCAAGATGATTTGGGAAGCACACTACAGTCAGGCCACTAAACATTTCAGGTTTGAGAAAATGGTGGAAGTAATGCAAAAGTATTTCTATTGGCTTAATCTTCGGAAAGATGTCGGGAAGTGCATTAGATTCTGCACTTTTTGCGCCATTGCCAAACTGACCATCAACAAGCAAGGCCTCTATACTCCGTTGTCTACCCCTAGTTGACCTTGGAAATCCATCTCCATCGATTACATGTTGGGACTTCCTTCTACTAAGCATGGAAAGTACTATGTTTTGTGGTCATCGAGAAATTCTCGAAGATGGCCATTATGGTGGGATGCAAGAAGAATATCATAGCAGAATCCACTGCTAAACTATTCTTTGAATAAGTGTGGGTACACTTCGGATCCCACAGTCTATCATCTTAGATTGGGTTGCAGGTTCCTCAGTATATTTTGGTCCAATCTTTAGTTGATGCTGGACACCAAGCTCATGAAGTCCACAACTTTCCATCCCCAAATGGATGGCCAAATAGAGTTCGTCAACAGGATGATCGTACACATTCCGTGCATGTACAAGTGAAAGCATCTATGCACATGGGATGAGAGCCTCCCCTATGTCTAGCACAACTATAGCCGAGCTCTCCACAACTTGACTGGCCACAAACCTTTTCAAGTGGGCTTGGGATTCCAACCACTATATGATGTGGCCATACTATTTGTCAGGACTCAAGTAGATTTGACTCATGTCTAGTTCGAAGCCGACAAGGAAAATAGCTTCATTGAGAACATTCAACACATCTTCCAACAGGTCCATGAGATATTGGACAAAGCCAATGCTAAGTACAACCAGTGACATGATCAACATTGGGTGCCACACAAGTTCTAGGTGGGTGACAAAATTTGGCTGCATTTGCAGAAGGAGCGCCTCACTAGGCCCCACCACAATATTCGCCTGCTTTGATATAGGCCATACACCATCACCAAGGTTGTGGGAGATAATGCTTTTGAGCTCAACATTCCCCCATTCCTTGGCCTACACCCAATGTTCAATGTGGATTTCCTTCAACCATGCTTTCCACCATTACTAAACACATCCGACATTGCAGAACAACTCACACCAACAGAGTTAAATCCAAACTACATGGAAAAAGATGAAACTGATTGGATCATGGACACATAGATCAAGACCAATCACCAACAGAAGATCTAGTTGTATCGAGTTGTCGATTATGACCAACTCCTGCACGAAGGCAAATGGCTCACCAGGGACCAAGTTCAGTAGAAGTTTCCTCATCTCATGGAGGAACTCAACTCAATGGAGACCATTGCTTCCTAATGAGGGAGGACCGATCTAGGTGGATATTGGTGGACACCTGCCTATTCAACTTAGAACCTCACCATTGTTCTTTCAGTTTTTTTTAGTTTCCTTAATTGTAGCATAATTTACTATTTTTGGCAGTTTTTTCGGGTCCTGACCTTCTGAAGCCGTTTTGGGGCCCTTAATGATGTTTTGTTCTAGCAAAATGCCTCTAAGGATTTCAATAGAAATCACCTCAACAGTTGTATTCCTCAGAAAGACCTTTCCAACGAGGTATCATACGTGTGAAACTGAGATAATATGACCAAGTTATGACCCCGGGAAGTTGGTTTCCCAACTAACCCCAACGGGGCCCGTAAACTCTTGGTGTTACATCAACTCGAGTTAGGGTTTTGATTGTTTAGGGTTTTCTCTTATTGTTCAATAATAAAAAGGCCCTTGAGCCTCATTTTAGCTCAGTTCAAAGGCATGCAAGCACCACATCTCTTCTCAGAGATAAGCTACCATCACCTAAGCTTCTTATTTCCATTTTGTTTGTAAGCATATTTCAGTATTTGATATTGATGAAATGAAATGTTATTTCTATTGCATCTCTATATTTATGGTTATATCTGTAATATTTTGTGTTGTTGTTTAAATCCGGATCAATTACAGTGAATATGAATAAGAGATGGCTATGGAACCTTTCCTCACATGATACATATACATATACATATACATATACATATACATATACATATACATATACATATACATATACATATATA
>APFE031225957.1:367346-441398 GCA_000404065.3 Pinus taeda | reverse complement strand
AATTAATAGCATATGCTTTTGCTATTATTTCCTAAGCAAACTATGTAAGGACCATAGGGAAAGCCTATATAAATAGGGCTTGGGTGGTTCATGAGACATATCTTCATATCTTCATAGTTCATTGAGAACTGAATAGCTTTAGAGCTAATTCTTCTTGTATTGTGAAGAGGATTTCCACTTGATTGATAATACATGGTTGGGGTTTTATGCTGGTGCTTTCCCCTGGATATATCTTGTGTTATATGTGATTATTTCTCTTGATCATTTATGCATGTTTCTACTTGATGTTGCTCATGAATTCAATTATGCTTCTGCTTAATGTTTTGTAGAAGTAGAACAAGTATTATGCTTTAGGACATTACATATATCAGTTTGTTCTACAGGTGAAATTTCTACATGGTATTAGAGCTAGCTGATTTGTAGAAAAATTCTACGAAAATTCTACAACCTCACCTTCAAGATCTCTGCAGGATCTTGTTCTACCATTTGCTGCCCTTTAAAAGGATTGTCCTTTGTTCCTTGCATCTGCAAGTTCTGCTACACATCACCTCTGTGTGTTTACTATTTGTCAAGTTAGAATTTGATCCCCTCTACCTGCATAAACATCTTTACACATAGCTCTATTTTAATTCTTTCACATAGAATTTATTTGTTCTGTTTTACACCGATTGTTTCAATTACAATTCTGCTATGATACCAAATGACGCAGGGTTCACTTGCTTACACCAACAGTATGCATGTAATACATAATCACATTTGCCCCAGGAATTTTAACTCATTATCGAGTCAAAATCTTTAACTATCGATGGTTTAGGCCCCCTTTATTAAAATCTACAGAATCATTCATTACAATAGCCTAGTCTTTACTAAACCACCTTCTATCGGGCTTAATCACCCCTCATAAACCTTGTTTAATTCTTATTCTATTATAAACCCTTTAAAATGGAAATATACATAAAACATACCTTTTTGGCACTTTTTAAAGGCGTTGCATAGTTTCCAAGGTTATCTTCATCTCTAATTGCAATCACATCTCCGTGGGTCACATTAACATGTGTTCCCCCATCTCCTCCGATATGTGATTAACCTACGTAACTCAAAATATAATTTCTGCGCCTGTATAACCCTATCGGTTCCGATTAATCAAAATTGCACGACACTTTGTGATCATTGCTCTAGATTGCTTGATCTGACGATCCAAAACGATTTCGGGTGAGACACAAGCACGAAGAATACTCGTCCGATAAAGTGGTTTTCTATCTCCACTCTTGTGCTATGTGTTAACCAATGAGTGGAATCGGGTGACTACCCTCTAATACCACTTACCATTTTTGCTTTGCCTAATAATCCGCTTATAATTTTAAATCCACCTTCCTTTGTTAACTAACGCCCAAGCATGTTAGCACCCGATGACCGTATATCTTCTACCATCGATGGCTCCTCTGGATTCCTCTTCCACTAGCGCTTCTGGTTAATCTCCACCGTTCACTCCTTGATTCCAATCTACACGATTTAATCTTGGCTTATCATCTAACAAACTCATCCATTGATCTCCGAGATTCAACGGTTCCTGTGTACTGATACCTCACTTCTTCATTCATCCCTTCTCTTGACTTTGCTATTTCTTCAATGTTTTCCTGTGGTTTTGGGTTTCTTCAAGGTTTCATTCTTTTGCTCTTCCACTGCTCAACTCTCTCTGAGTTTAACTCTGTGAATTCTCACTTTGCTGCCTCTCCACAACTTCACTCTGATCCTTCAATTGGATTCGATGATCCATTATGATTCCTTCAAATCATTCTTCTCCTCTGCATATTCTACAGAACTCTGCCTGCACACATATATTATATAGAATTCCGATTCACTCATAAAACATCATTCAATACTCGAAACACACACATTTATACAGTTTCAGGATAAACCTCAGTATTATATAAATACAAACAACTGATTATATATCGAGACTCTCTTTCTCTCTAGCATGATCTTCAATATCAATGGCCTCTGTATTACAGTTTGTCTATCTAGCCTATCTCACCAGTTAATTATCTAACTTTCTAACTCCTGTCTTTGCCTTTTAGGCTTACATTTATACAAAGAGATTCTAAAACCAATTCATGGTTTAGATCCATAAATCTCTTAACAAAATCCTAAAATCTCTTCCTCATCCCTAAGGATCCTCTCTAATCCATAAAATCATGAACTAACTCCTAATCTGGGTTTTACAATTAATTCTCAAATCCTCTCCTCTCTCAATTATCCTAAATCCCTCATGTTCTCCTATATTCGAGAACATTTACAGATATGCCTCACTATATTCAATTAAATCATATTCTCACTAAAATCACTCAAAGGCCTAAATAATTACATTAATTCATATTAGGAGACCAACTCCCTTGAAAACACAATACCCCTATGTCTACTAAAATACAGTGACATTATTGGGCTGAATGCTCCTGCATCAGCTTGAGGGGGCTTGGACCTAGGTTCAGAGTTATTTGCACTAACCAACAAAACCCTACACTAGTGGCCCTTTTGGAAACAATTCTCTTAGCTTAGACTGCAGTCTCACTCGAGGCAGTATTGGGGGATGCTAGAACTAGGTTTCAGTGTCCAGAAGGCTATGTGATGTAGCAATGCGGCGTTTCTTCAATGTAGGGCCCGATTTGACCTTCATGAACCCTTATCTTCAAAATTACAGACTTAAAGTGATTTCTATGTAAATAGATCTATGAGCTTCACCTAACAATTCTAACATGCATAAGTTATTATACAAAAGTAGATATGGATCTTCGCGATGTAATTAAAACCATATTATAGAGAATTGAATTATAACCGAGCATAAACATGAAAACATATAAATATACAAAGAACACACATAATTTCTTCAAATATGCTTTATTACTTCAAATATTTAATTAATACTTTGTCTGACCCTACGCAAACAGCTGTAGGGGTGCACACACTCAACTGTGGACTTACCAAGGTCTCTGTGCACTCAACTAAAGGAGCCCCCCCTTCGCCAAAATATAGAACTACAGACATAATAGACTCAAAGTCTCATTCATCCATTTCCCCAAAAGATTCTTAATGACTCTTAAATGACTTCCTTTTATAGTTTTTCACATTACATTACCATGGTCCATGAACCATACGCGAGTTCATTGTTTAATAAAAAATTCCCATCCCTTTACAAAATAAGGGGCTTTGACCTGCCTAAAATCCACTTTGACTCTTAACGTTCTACATTATTTGCGTTCTACTCCTCAAAATGTGGAGACTTTACAATCTTACATAAAAATTGACTCAAAACTTAGAAAAAAAATTAGAACTGGGGGACCCCATCCAAACAAGCCCCCAACACAAAGACATGACTCATCTCGAGTCACTCTACTGGTACATCCTTGATGTGCGCTTGAAGGCCGATGAACTCTGCCTTCAATGTTTGAAGCTCTATTTTGCACTAGGCGGCAGCCTTCCGAACCTCCTCGACCAATTTCTCAATAGTTGGTCCCTCTACTGCTAAGTCAATGGTCCTTTGCGTCTGTTGCATACATTTTAGTTTACTCTCTATAGCTTGAGAGAGTTGACTAGCTGCATCGGCCCAAGGCTATGTTATGGATGAAATGATTGAGGCATTGTGTCACAACTCATCTATCAGATTCTGAATATGCTTTCTTTCCTAGATTCTGGCGAACCGTTGCACAAGTTCTAAGGTCCACATTGTTGCCTTGATTTCATCAAACTGGAGTTTTCTGTCTCATATGTCTGCTTCAATCTTCTGTACATGTGGATATTCCTGTAGCGAGGACCACATCTCCATGGTGTTCTAAAAAATCTAGCTACAGTGCTTAACTACAACTTCTAATGTGTCCATTTTCGCCTTAATTGTAGCCTTGCACTGCTCTCACAATTTTGGAGGCATTGTTTGCTAGAGCTTCATCTCTAGCTCTGCGACCTAGATCTGCATCTTAATGTTGACTCGTTCAACCTCCACTTTGGACTCCTTCACTGTAGATTCCATCTTATCAAGCTTCTCTTTGGAAGCTACTTCAATCTATATGAGGAGCTATGGTAGCTCAATCCAAGTCTGGGTAATTGTGTCCTCTAGTTCCTGCCTGTGCGCAACAATTGTGTCCCTATCCCACATGGCCTTAGCAACATCTTCAACTAGCTACTCATTGTGGCTATTGATGTATTTGATCACGAAGAGTTCCCGCTCTTCCCAAATTTTGTAATTTGGTAGATACTCCTTGGTAGAGTTCATGTAATGCTTGAATGGGTAGAGTCGCTAAGTTCAACATTGAATTCCTCCCATAAGGCACTACTGCTTGATCTGCCTAATTAGTAAAACACAACGACCCTCGTGGAATGGGAACTGTGCGGACCTCTATGGTTACAACCAATGTCGAAGGTAACACTGGTGTTGCACTTTTCGTTCCCACTCTCACTTGATTCCCACTTGCCTGAACCACTCTCGCTTGAATCGCGCTCACTTGTAATTGTACCTCTTTAAGGCCCCGTTTGACTTGCATCAGTGCTGACTTGTACTGATCCTCTATATTTCCCCATAGGTCCTCTGTGATTGAGCACATAGTGTCACCGATCTCATCGATGCCCCCCTTAGTGAGGACCATTGATTTAATGATGGAGGTCTTGTTAGACTTCTGCTTCTTTTGTGCACCTCCAGCGGTGGGTTTCTTTCTTTTCTTTATGATGAAAGGAGATTCAATATTTTATGTCTCTTTAAAAGGGTCTATTTCACCCTGCTCTAGTTCTTCCGTGTCCAGTGCCTCTTTGTCTACGCACTCTGTTTCCTACGTGAAATTCTTCCCAAGGTCCACAGTGACCTTTTCAGGAACCTTTATTGTGTCTTCCTTTGGTGTACCTCCAATGGCCTTTGTTGTTTTGTTGGTACTTTCCTGGTCTCCCTCAATTTCCTTGTTGGGGTCTAGCCACAAACTTGACTAGTTAGGTATGACTGAAAAAATATCTTGCTTTGTGACCAAATAGGGAAACTCATACCATATGCCCTCTACATCTTTCTTCGCTTGTATGCATATTTTGTGGAAATCTACTTTGAAGTTCGCGATTCCACGATGTTGGTTAAGTAACATCGGTGATAGTTGTAGCTTCTAGCTGACCATGGTGTGCAAATCCATCTCAAACAGCACTCAAAATAATTTATTCTCAACCAGTTGACTTGGATCCTTAGACACCCACAGTGAAGTGTACCTCGCAGCTTCGCACAAGTCTGGGTCGACAGTTGGGAACCACAACTCATCGGGGATTCTCTAGGCTGTTAAAGAGATCAAAAGAAACATCCATGCATAATGGAAGGGTTTCCCATCTTCTCGGGCCTCACGATAATCATCTAGAAAATATTGGTAGAGGTATCCTACCCAATTGAACTATACCCCTTGGCTGCACTGTGCAACCAATTGAATTATTAAGGTTGGCACCTCGTTTTCCCTATACTTCCTCATAATATTACTGGCCAGAATGGACATGGAAAGGCAACAACCTTATCATAAATCGAGCTTACAGTGTAGCCTCATAACTTCTTGACGACATTGAAGTCTTTCTTTACTTGGTCCGTGAGCTTATTTTCTTGAGACATGCCCACAAAAGCACTGCTAGGGTCTGATCCTGCACATGGCAGTGCAATGATCCTCCTAATCAACATAATGTCAATTGGGATCCTCTCCCCAAACCATAAGGCTCTGTCATGCACCAAAGCCAACAACTGGCGCACACATATTGTATTGATGTTGTTGCGCCCAAAATGAGGCACATTCAACATGTTTAGTAAACCGATGCGCTGAATCGTAGCTGCCCATGTCATTGGTTTTACCCTTGTTACACCAGACTCCTCACAATATACCATCTTCAGGTATTTACTCGACTCAAAATGAGGGAATTTGACCATGTCTGCCAAATCCGAATCCTCCATGGGCAGTTGTAGTACCTGCGCTAGCAACATTTCTTCAAAGGGCACATCTTCAGGCATCCAAACAGTGGCAGAATATACTCGAACATAAAATTCATAGCAGTTTCCATGCTGCAATCCTTCACGGGCTATGCCTTAGACTATCTGGTAAAGTAATATATCATAGTGATAATAAAATGTGCACCCATCTTCTTCCTTAGGGGATGAATTGGGCCAACAAAGTCAATTTCCCACTTATCAAATGCTTGCAGTGTGATTTGTAGATTTAAGGGCAATTCATCCCTTTGCGATGGTCTTCCCATCCTGTGACATACATCACACACACTGGAATACTCCTTAGAATATTTATGTACTGTAGGCCACAATAATCCTGCTCGCAGAATCTTCTATGCAGTTGCCTTACCTGCATAGTGTACTCCCGCAACACCACCTTGTGCTTCAGCTAGAATATAGGCCTTTCATACTTAGGTATATATCGATGAAAAACTTCATCCAGTCCCATGTTGTATAAGTTTCCTGCAATCACTGAAAAATCTGCAGCTCTAACTACTAGTTCCTTCTTTTGTTGCATTGTGTATCCTTCAGGAGCTATGCCAATAGACAAAAAATAAATAATGTCTGCAAAATTTTCAGCAGCAACTCTGTTAGTGAAGATCTGCGTGTCAGGTAACCCTTCATCAATATTACTGGTTTCTTTGTTGTTCTTGATCCTAGAGAGGTGATCAGGTCCAACATTCAACCTCCCTGTCTTAACTATCACTTCAAAATCATACTCATAGAAGAGAAGCAACCGTCTATATATCTTCCCCCCAACATAAGCTTATTGACTAGGTATTTCAATGTAGAATGATCCGTGTACATTTTAAAGTGCGCACCTAGCAGATAATGCCTAAATTTTTGTAGTGCATATACCATATCCAATCCTTCTCGTTCTGTGGTTGAATAGTTTCTCTCTACCTTATATAGTTTCCTACTTGCCAATGCAATCATATGGTCAATATCTCCTTCACCTGGTTGAGTTAAAACAACTCCCAATGCTATACAAGGTGCATCCACATGCACATGAAATTCCTTCTTCCAATCCAAGAATACTAGGATTGGTGTAGTAACCATCTTCTCCTTAAGAATAGCCAAGCTCTTCTGACAGTCGTCATCCTAGAAAAAACGTAGAATCTTTCTTCAAAACTCTTTCCATTGGCACAATTATCTGCGCATATGCCTTTATAAACTTCCTGTAATATCTCGTGTGACCCAAAGTTGTGCGTAGATGCATTACATTCGTGGGTGGATCCAGATAGATAATTACAAAGATCTTGGTAGGGTCTACCATCAATCCTTACTTACATATGACACGTCCCAACATTATTCTATAAGGTACATAGAAAATACATTTCTTCAAATTTAATGAAATCTGATACTTCTTGCATGTATCCAACATTAGGTGTAGACTAGAAACATGTTTCTTAACTAACCCAAATACTGTCCAATCGTCGAAGTAGACCTCCAAAAACTTGTGAATAAATTACTTGAATGCTGTGACTACCACCCTTGAAAATATTGTAGGGGCATTTTCAGTCTGAAAGGCATAACTGTATATTGGAATGAACCCCACTCTCTAGCAAAGGTAGACTTGCTTCTATCCTCCAATGTAATCTTAATTTGGTGATATCCCGAAAATCCATCTATGAACAAATAAGATTTCTGTCCACCAACATTTTCTAGAACTTCATCTATAAAAGGCATATGAAAGGGGTCATGCACACATGCATAATTTAACTTCCGCTGATCTACGCAGATCCTTATATCACCCTTTGTTTTCTTTTCCTATACCACCATTGGACTGACCCATTTTGATTCTTCTACTGGCTCAATTATACCTACCACAATCATCTTATCCAAGTCTTCTCTTACCTTTTCCTTGTACATGGCATTTAGTTGATATGGGTGCTTCTTAACGGTATTCGCATCTGGCTTTAAATTGATCTTCATCATACCCAAATCACCTACTATACCCTTCAATTCAAAGAAGTTTGTTGGAAATAAGTCCTGATATTCATGCAATATTTCAACAACCTTTCCTACCATGTCTTCATCCTAATAGTCACCAATATGTGTGAACTTTGGTTCTGCTTTTGAGCCAATATTTACTGGTTTTGTCTTTACCGATTGTGATATATCAGGGATCTTTACATCAGGTCTTAAAACTTCACACAGTCCCTCTGACTCAAGAATATTGATATTTCGTGGATTCTCATTGGCTTCTTCTGTAGTCACATTATAGCATTCCAAAGCATGTTATAGTTGAGCGCTCCAGTCAGATTGCATCCAAGTTATAGGTTCTAGTGGCATTCAGAAGATTGTTGCCTTAATTGCCTGAAGTGCCCCATCAATGCATTCAAACCCATCTTCAAAGGTGAATGTTAGCAAGAAACTCTACTTCATTTCATCCCAATTAGTAGTCTCGTGTTGTAGCTCCATTTCCAAATAATAGTACATTGGTATAACGTCTAAGGTATGAATAATGATATGTACCCACTTCGGTTCAGGTACCACACCCCAAGCCTTAGTCTATCGAGTCAGTTGTTCGCATGGGTAATCCTAACCTGAGTACTTTCCACTAAGCCATGTTGTTGTGGATCCAAATCTTAATCTCATCAGTCTATGATATTCCTTCCAATCAACAATATTGTCCTTGTGGATTCCCCACCATCTTATAGGCATAGCTCTTAAAGCCAAATCTAGAGTCGGAAACCTGTGCTCCTCTGGTACATCTCTTTCAAAATGGTCAAGAAAAATATTGACATCATCTAGCACATCATAATGAGGAAATTTACGTACCTCAGTTGATATACATCGTAGAGACTTTGTAAGGCTATTGCATCGTAGTGTGGAGAGCTCATGTAACTGATTCTACCAGTTTTCTAATTCTCCATCTGAGTCTGATTGGCATGAGCTATCCTTTTCCTAACTGATTGTCCATCCACAATGGGATTAATCCATTCTTCATCTTGTGCAATGAGCTTATATATGTGTCTAATGTCTTCATCATCATAGTCATCACAAACTGGATCTATATATCACACACCTTCAGTTGGATCCAATGGAATAACCACTCTAAGATGGTTATTTTCAAACACCATGCTTTGCTTCTTCAAGTGAATAATAGAATTCATGTCGAAAGCCCAATCAATCTTGTGAAATGGTGGGTATGGATTACTGTCATCTACTATTTCTATAACTTCAAAATCTGCGAGCACACTGGCTCCCTCAATATCTACAGTCATTCTATGTAAGCGACCCATCAGAATTATCTTTTGTTGGTTTGCCATGCATAGATGGATTAGTGACCAATGCATCTTAGGTTTCCCCATACATTCCCAAGTTTGTTTTGGCAGTACATTAGCATCAGATCCTAAGTCTAGAATTATCTAGTCCATGTCAAAATCACCAATTTGTGTTGCCAACTGCATCTCCCTACCAATCCTCTTCTTGCTTCGGTTCACCTTATTCATTATGCATTGTTCTAGTAATGGCTTGGCCTTGCTAGTGTAGTTATCTATTAGTTCTTGTTGTCCTTCAACTATCTTTTGATCCGTCAACAACTTCATGCATGTCTATAGAAATGATTTCAGCACCGTGGGTTCAAAGTTCTCCGTCGCAGCACTTTCTTCAATTTTCTCTCTTCGTGGGACTATCGGTATCTGAGTTTTAGGCATAGAAGCACCTGGATCCATACAAAAAAAATTTTCCTCCATAAATGTCTCATTTTCTCTTTGTAATTCAAATCTAACAATCTTCTCGCCAACCCTGCAAACCCACATATCCGAAACTGACTGTGTGCCTTATACCTTGTCTTCACCAGTGGCTATACCACTTAGTGTGACTATATTGACATTAGGATTCTCTTCACGTGACTCGGATATCATCATCTGAATGTTATGTGTGGGTTGTTGGTTCTTCTTTTCCTGGATCTTTTCTATTAATTCAGGACAATATTCTATAACATGATCAAATTGCTTACAATATTGACAAGAAGGATGAGTTGGATTTGGATAGTCACGTGCAAAATGTCCTAGTTCTCCGCAGTGGTAGCAGATGGTCTAGCCACGACCTCTTCTAACACCTCCTTCTCATCCTCTTCCCCGTCCTTGGAATCCTCTGCAAGCCATAGGTGAGCCTTGATCATTTTGCACATGGTTTTAAGCCTACATCCTATACATTGGCATTATGTCTATCATCTAATCATAGCTTTGGAAATATCTTTCATCATGGCCAAACAATTTACAAAATTTGGAAAATATTTTCTTTGGTGACTGTACAAAATTTTGCAACATATAACAATTGTCTGTTGTATGCATTCTTGACGCTTGGCAGATACTAAACCAGGCACTTGAACCAGTGCTTGATCTAGCAGGAGACTTTGGTTTCAGTGGATTGGGACCTCTTGCAGCTATATAGTTATGGTACATAGGGAACTTATCCTTATAGTGGCCTACAGCCTTGCACTTCGTGCACCAAAATTCAGTCTGTAGTCCCAACTGAACCTCCTTTCCCTTATTTAGATCATGCAACTCCATATGTAGGCTTTCTAACTATGACTGGATCTATTGGACTCTTGTATTTGTATCCTAGATCAGTGAAGCCTCTAGCTTCATCGCGATCTCTAATTCTTCGGCCTCAAATCTGATCTTATGTTGAGACAAAGGAAATCTTAAGAGTGGCAATAACAAAGCAGTGTACCATTCCTTATGCTGCTCGTATCAATTATGAAGATTAGCTTATCTCAGTAAGCACTTCAACCTATGATCTATATCCCACGCATAATCATTAGCCATTTGCTTGATCTCCTTTATTTAAGTAACACACTGAGCTTCTAATTTCAGATTTCTAAATTCTGTGTTCAATGTAATCTTTGTCTGAGCCAACATAGCATTCAGATTGGTTGTACTATATTTGATATACCATGTAAGTGCTCTATCCTATAGCATTGTAGACAATTGCACTTTCTTCATGTCATCATCAGTGATTTGCTATGCCTTCCGCACAACTTTTTCTACAAACCAAAAATGATCAAGATCCTCTCATCCCTGACTCTTGAATACATGAGTTTTCACTATATTCGCCATATTGAAGAACGAAGGTGGAGGTGGAGGTGGAGGCGTATGTGTAGGTGTATGAGGTGGCAATGGAGATGGAGATGGAGTGGATGGATGCAAAATCCTAGAAGTTCCCTAAACTTCTATTTGGAGCACACCTCCAGGTGTGTTCAGGTCGGTCCTTCTTCGTTGTCTAAGTCACTCAATAATGGACTATACGCACCCTCGATATATTTTTCCTGATCGGATATAAATATTTTTTCGCTTCGCGTAGATCTGGTCTAACCTCTTTTAAACATTAATGCATAGGCATAACACCCTCTTCGCACAACAACATTTTAATCCAAGTTTTTAACGATTTAAGGTACTTATCTCTCGGACGCTTAAATAATCGACATTCAACTTTACTATAAGATACATATGTGTCAATGCAAATTCAGTGATGAAACCACCCAAAATACTATCGATCCAATAGGTGAGAGCCCTTGCAACCTTGTAATCAGACCCTTAAATATTCTTTATTAGTTCAGGAGTCCACACAATAGTATCGTCATGTTTCCAAGTAGGTTCAATGTTCTCTAACTTTGACATCCGCTCAAGTAATTCATGAGGAAACAATGCAAAGAAAACTTCGTGCTCTTCTGTGTAGATATATCTCTATAGCCACCTCTCTTTTGACCAACGCGGATTCTGATTATCCTGAGATGAAAACTCGTGCAACTTCTGATCTACCCACTTTTCAAGTTCTTTCTTAGTTGGTATCCACGAACGCCACATCACACATCCCTCAGATAGATACATGTCCTGACAATGGAACCATTTGTTGGCTTGAGGGAGATTGGACCCAGGCTCAAAGTTAGCTGTGCTAACTAATAAAACCCTACACTTTCGGCAACAATTCGCTTAGCATAGACTACAGTCTCACCCAAGGTAGTATTGGGGGGTACTAGAAACAAGTTTCTGCATCCAGAAGGATATGTGATATAATAGCGAGGCTTTTCTTCAGTCTAGGGCCCTATCTGACCTTCACAAACCCTTATCTTTAGAATTACAGACTTAAAGTGATTTCTAATGAAATAGATCTATGATCTTCACCTAACAGTTTTAACATGCGTAAGTTATTATACAAAAGTAGATCTGGATCTTCTCAATGCAATTAAAACCATATTACAGAGATCAAATTATGATTGAGCATAAACACGAAAACATATAAATATACAAATAACACACGCAATTGCTTCAAATATGATTTATTACTTTATATCTTCAAATACTTCTTCTAACCCTGTGCACACAACTGCAGGGGCCCGTGCACTCAGTTGCAGACTTACCAAGTTCTCTACACACTCAACTGTGGGAGCCTTCCCCTTTGCCAGAATACAAAACTACAAGCACAATAGACTCAAAGTCTCATTCATCCACTTCCAAAAAATCTTCTTAATGACTCTTAGATGACTTCCTTTAATAGTTCTACACATTACATTACCATGGTCCACGAACCATGGGTGAAGTTCATTGTTTAATAAAAAAAACCCATCCTTTTACAAGATAAGGGGCTTTGACCTACCTAAAAGCCCCTTTGACTCTTAACGTTCTGCGTTATTCGCCCTTCGCTCAAAATGCAGAGACTTTACAGTCTTACATCAAAATTGACTCAAAACTTAGAAAAAAATTAGACCTCAGGGGCCCCTCCCAATAAGAAGAAGGAATATCAACACATGTATGGAAAAGGTGTTGTAAATCTCACGTGTTTCCAAGCAGATTGGTGAAAAATAGGGTGGAGAAAATCGGTGAAGGTACAAGAGATTTGGAGCCATTTCTTGTATGGAGAATAAACCTAAGTTCATTTGGGACCCTCTTATATGGAAAGAGCTCTAAAAGAGATTTCCAATGGTATGTGGAAGATCAAGAATGACCTCTTATATTTAAAGTTATGGATAGTCAAATTTTATAGAGCTATTAGTGGTGGAGGACCCCTTGGCACATGTTACATTTGACACACAACAAAACATACTGAAGATATTTAGCGGAGTAGCCAAACCCAAGAGTTGGGCATCCGTGGTTATGATAACAATGTAGTGGAAGCATTTATTATTAGCAAAAGTTAAAGTGGGAGGTACCACTTGACACCTAAGCCCATGAGACTAACCTTGGAAGGTTTGAAAGGGCACACGAGTACAGAAGCATGGGATGATGATAAACAGGGATGACGCAATCTCAATGGGAGTACCCTAGAAGGTTTCAAATACATGCAGAAGATAGAGGCCCAAGATGGTAAAAAATGGGCAATTTGGTAGTATTGTAGTAAAAATCCCTAGGACCCTTAAAATTATTATATCAAGTGGTTGGACCCTTTAAAATTTAATGAAGGAATTTGGTGCAAAACTAAGGCTCGAGACCCCTTTCCTCTCTCCTCTTTGATAGGTGTGTGGAAACTTTTGATTGGATCGTAAAAACAACATGGCATACACAAGTGAATTATTATGTCACCATGACATTAGTGCAAAGGACACGTGGTAGGAAAATTCAATGTTTTTAGGTATCCTAGTGGGCCAAACTTGGGTGACATCTGTCACACTCTGGAGTCACCACATGGAAGGGATGATGTAAGAATGACGTCATCTCATAGTCTTGATCCCAAAAGACTTTGATTGATGCATAGAGAAGGATCTGCAGGTTGAATGGACATTGAGTGTACGTGGCGGTTGTCAAAGACAACACAACTTGAATTTTTGTTTATTGGTTATTGAAAGTAGTGAGAGGACCCATAGTGACAACTCATCCCTATCCCTAAACCCAAAGGTAACATATATTACCGTAGGAAATGAATGAAGGGTTGACAGGGTGTAGGTATAACTCGACAACTAAAAATGGCAGAGAATAACTGATTACAATGGTTTAGGGTGGCCCAACCAACATGTAATCCTGTAAGGCAAGTCTCAGATGGAAAACAAAGGTGCACGAAGGATATAATCTAGGGGCTAAAAGCACAAGCACCAAGGCTAGTTGTATGTAGAGTTTACGACCAAGCCCATCATAAGGTTTTCCATGTAAAATAAGCCCTCATGGCTTAAGGTGCAATGGGCCAAGTGAGGACTTGCTATGTAGTGTTTTTATGAATAAAGTTGTTTTGCCTTTGTATTACTACCTAAATCATGGAACTGGTCGACAACTTGAATTTTGTCATTTAGCGGAGCACTAAAGACAAAGGAAGTTGGGCCTATATTAAAGTGCTTGGGCTTTGGCTATAATCAATGTAAAGTGCCGTGTGCACAATGAAAAATGCTTAGGACATTGTACATGAACGAGTCAACAATCAATCAAAGGATTGAGGGCACAAAGATCTGTAATGAGAAATAAGCCCTTGGGGCTATATATATATATATATATTATATAATATATATATATTATATATATAATATATATAATATATATTATATATTATATATATATATATATATATACCATTTTGGCCATATGGAAATGGGTCCACAGAGAATATGACACACACCATAGCAACCATGGGTTAAAGTTTCATGTAATAAAGGATAATAAAGGAAAAATAAGACCAAGGTAATGGGATATGTATTCCAAGAGGAATTTTGGGAAAACATTATAATGGGCATCAATTTTGATTTATTGTTTCTATGGAAAATTGATAAGGCATTGCCAAAGGTAAAGAAGAAATAATTGACATTTATTTATGAAAATAAAGAAAAATGTAGGAAAGGAAGGTGAAAAGACAAATTTTCATGCTAAGGAAATTAGAGGAAAAATGAAGGAAAATGAAGAAAAAGGAGACATCAATAATAAAAAGACATCAAAAGAACAATTAATAGTTTTTTGTCAATTTTAGCTTGGATCAATAGAGAAAGAGAAGGAGAGAGCTCCAAGGGGAGAAAGCAAGCAAAGGAAGGCAAGGGAAAGTGAAGGAAAGAAAGGAGAAGGTTGGATCAACAACTTTAGTAGGAGGATTTTGCAGGTAATAGGTTGTATGTGTGATTTCTTAGCTGAGGTGTGAAAGAATGTACATATGTTTGTTTATTTGGTTCATTTTTTGTCATTGACATGGGTTTCTCCTAGTTTGACAGTGGTTTCATCCTTACCTTGCAATTTCCTAGATAGCCATGGTGTGATGGGATTCATTCTTGGTTGAGCTTAGGATTGATGGAAGGTTTTGGAACTAGGTGAGGTGGTCTCAGGAAAATTCCTGAGGGTTGGGGGTGGAGATGGTTTTCTCTGGGAATCCCTTGACAAGTGGGTGGAGACATGCAAATTCCTCAAGGTATGGTGAAGAAATTTTAAGGAATCCAGACTCAGTTTGGTTTTGTTATCTTAGGACCAGTTTAAGTGAGATCACAGTAGGTTGATGGTGGAGGTGGTTTAACATTTGAATTCCTTGGTTGATTATGTCTTGGTTTATCCCATGATATCACACATTCATCCTTGGAATATGGCACAAGGGTGATTGGTTGAAGGAAATATTTGGTTCACCCCAATCTATGGTCGAGTGGTATGTGGAAGTCCCTAACTTGATTGGATTTTTCATATGTTAATAAGAGCTATTTTCTATTGTGATCGATGAGAACTTGTAATAGTTATTGTTTTGATTTTATGGATGACTTGTCATGGTTAGTATTCTAGTTATAAGCATGGTTTTATGATGTGCTTTGGCTATGGCTCTTGTTCATGTTTTGATATGCACTTGAATGATTGATGAATGCATGGGATAACAAGTGTTGTTGCAACTATTTGAGAGGGAATTAGACCTTGTTGGTGATTCTCATATGAATTTCACAAATTTATGATCATATATGCATTCATGACATGTAGCTTACATGTTTACCATATTTTTGATGGAATGTATATCATTTTCTAGGAAGTCTAGGTCAATTTATTGCTTCAAGTTTGAATGTTTGGAATTTATATCACTTTAATTATGATTCTAGAAAGTTACAAGTAGTTACGGGCAGTGATCTAGAGATTAGCCCGAAAAATTGGCTCAAATCTCGGAACTGTTGGCACAAAAATGGGGAAATTAGGTTATAACTTCATGGAAAAAGGCTTGTGAATGCAGTTGAGGCCTCATAGCTACACTCTTTCCTTGTTGTGTGAACAATTTGGGATTAGTCTTGTGAAAAGGAAGTTCTAGCTCTAGATCTGGCCATGAGAGGTTGTGCACTGATTGTTGGGTGATTTAGTGCTCCTGAGGGGTATCAATAACTTTTTGGATTGTAGGCCCCACTTCTGTAACTAGAACTTGGAGAGTGGGTCATGTCATAGTAGCACTCAACCTCGCACTTACCTTGAGAGCTTGTAAAAGTGGTTAAATGATGGGAGGGATGGTTACAAGTTAGTATCAGAGCTTCTAGGTTCAAACACTTGGACTGAATGGGCTAGATGTGATTGTTATGCATGCATGTCAGTCATATGCATGCATCACAATGGCTATGGTTATTGTGTATATAGTTAATGTTACAGGTTGTGTTATCATGCATGATGTGAGAGGTTGATATGTTGGTGTCATTATGTATATAGTTCTTATATAGACTGATTTGTGCAGACAAGATAGCCTCCCCTAAACTTCACTAAGATATGTTTTATTATGTTTATATTTGGTTTATCTAACATGGTATGTTTTCAGGAAGAAGAAGATCAAAGATGACAAGAAAAATGGTGGATTACATCTCACGTGACAATCATTATAGATCAACTGAGAAACAAGGAGATGAGTACTCTTCTTATATTGTAGATACACTAAGAATCTTAAAGGAAGAAATCAGAAGTTTCAAGGTAGATAATGATAGGATAATTGAGTCACAAGAAAGGCTTTCTAGAGCTCAAGAAAATAAATTTGAGGTTAATTCATCGATCCTTCGGATCTTCTTGGATTTTAAGTGATAGGGACAACCATGGATTAGTCATGGACATAATGAAAGGACTAATGGGACATATGGTAGCAGGTTTTGACCAGGAAACAAGTTGGACATTGATGATATAGTCATAGGTGGCAGATGGTTGGAAACATCTGATAGGAGAGGTAGCTCTTATGGGTTATATTATAGTTTTGGTTTAGAGAGACATCATTGTCATCACCATCATCATCCTTATAGGAGGAGTGATAAGAAATACTTTCCATATGAGTTCAAGAAATCCAAGTCTCTTACATTTGATGGAGAGATGAAGAAATCAAAGGATGCAAAAGCATGGCTGCTTGGGATGAAGATATTCTTTTGAATTGCATGATTATTCAAAGAATATGAAAGCCAAGATAGATACTTTCAATCTCCGGTGGGAATACGTGAAGCATGTCAGAGGCATCAAGGTAGAAGCATTGAGTTGGCATGCATTTAAAAGACTCTTTAGGAATAACTACTTGCCAGAGAGATATTATGATGGGAAGGCTAACAAATTCTATGAGTTGAATATATGTTCTATGATAGATGAAGAGTACACAACCAAATTTCTGGAGTTTTTGAGGTATTCACCCTACCTCAAGGATGAGAAGGAAAAGGTACAAAGGCTCATTAGTGGAATACCATTAGAATTCAAGGATCAGATTGAGTATGATGAGCCTTAGTCATTGGAGGAAGTTATCGAGAAATAGAAGCATTCTTATGAGTAGTTAAAGCATAAGTCTGAGCTTAAGCATGATTGGAAAGGGAATGATAAGGTTAGAGGTAAATGGCCTGAAAATCAGGAAATACCTCAAGATGTAGGTGAGAAATAAAATGTGGTTCCTTACAAGAAGTTCAATACAACTGAGGAGGGACATGGATCTTAGGCTAGAGAGCAATAGAGTAAAGGAAATGTTAGATAACTATTGCAGCGTTCAATTTGTGGCAAGGATCATCATAAGAAGGTTTTTCCATTGTACCAAGGTTGCAGACCTCATATCTACAGTGCTCAAGAGGCACAAAAAATCGGGGATGTTGGTTATAACATTCCTCAGGTTTATTTAACTCTTGATAATAAGTAGGTAGACCATCAGGCATCCATTATTAAGATGGAAGGTAAGCTCTATGATCGAGTTGTTCCCATTTTGATTGATCCTAGATCCGATTATAGTTATGTTAGTCCTGACCTAGTGGATATGTGTGGCTTGAATAAAGAAGTGCATGCAGAGTCTTGGTTGGTGCAATTAGCTACAAAGAACAAGAAAATTGTTCATCATTGGGTGAGAGCTTGTGTATTTAAGCTAAATGGTATGCCTACATCAACACATCTAATTTTGCTTCCATTGTGTTCATATATATGCTTTTGGATATGGATTGGTTGTTTACTCATAAGACCAAGGTATATTGTTATGAGAATACTATTGAGTGCTTAGATGATGATGGAGAAAATAAATTCTTGTAGGGTAAGAAGAAGCCTACATCAATGAGAATGGTTACAACTATGCATGATAAGCGTAGTTGTAGGAAAGGGTATGAAATTATTTTTTGTCAAACACATACATGGCACAGGTAGAATATGAATGATAAACATTGAGTTTCATTTATTATTCACAATGACACATATTTATAATACATATAAGTGACCCTTGGTTTCATATTCCAAGTGGTCCCTTGGACTCCCTCCAGTTGTTCAAATTCCACACTAACCCTTAGAGGATTAGGTGTCCAATATTCCCCCCATTAATCTGAAGGGCTATGTATGAGTCCAAGAAGAGAGTTGTAATACAATATGTGAAAAAATGCATGGAAGCACTATGATGAATGTGCTCTCTGAAATGTTGGTTTAAGGGGGTGATTTAAGGATGACCACCAACACTAGAAAACTTAGTTCAGTTCTTGGAACTCTTCCAAATCTGCCATGAAGCTGAAATCTTCTGCTAGAAGAAGTGCTCCTAATGTTTTGAAGAGGGAAATATTCAACCTTGAAAGGGAGGTCTCACCCCACATAAAAAGGAAGAACCTTAACCTGAAAAGGGAGGTCTCAACCTGTGATGGTTTAAGGATTACCACCAACTCTAGAATGCCTAATGCAATTCCTGGAACTCTTCCAAAACTAGAAAGGAGCTGAAGTATTCTGCTAGAGGAAGTGTCCCCAATTCTTTGAAGAGGCATCACCAACTAAAGGCATGCTTAGGGGCATCTTTGTCTTTGGCTACAACTCTAAATATGATATGGTAGGTTGTGTCTCACGCTTGCTTGATGTGGCTTTGAAGCTTGTAGATGACCATCACTTCCCCCCCTTCAGATACAAGGTGAGATGACGGAGAAAACGCAACTGCAATATTGTTCAATACTCTAGAACAAGTTTTGAAATATGACTGAAATATCTTCTTGGTTGTTGAAGCCCAATGCCAAGAAGCGATCCATCCAAGATGAATCTTTGTTCTTACTGGAGGCTTGTTTTTGAAGCATCTATTTGAAGAATCATTGGTTTTATGACAATGCTTACATGGATGACGATCAAAACAATGATCTTGCATATGGCCAACTCTTTTACAATGTTGGCATTTCACATTCTGTTGTTGTTGCTATGGAAGAGGAGAAGAATCTGGAATAACTGAAGATGAATTATCATGAAGAAATCCAGCACTCTGAAACTGGATGGGCTTTGAGTAATCTAGAATATGAAAGGAAACCTCCTTTTCATATCCAATATTGGTTCTGTGCTTGTTATGGACAAGATCTTCCCAAGGTTTGATGACCGACTTGGAAAGTGCAGATTGAATTTACGCATCTGCATGTACAACTGATCCTAAGAGGGGCTCAATGATCTGATCAATTTATGGTTGTTGATGGGAGTGTGTCTCAAACAAGAATTTTTCATGAACAAAGACATGTTCAGAATCATGACTATACTTTTGTAACTCCTCTTGCTATAGCTGTGATTCAAGCTGCAAAAAATCAATTTTGTCTTATGCATTTTGCAAACAAGTCTGAATGTCTGAAAGAGAGGCTTTGCTAATTTTAACTATGCTATCAGCAGTGGACTTGATTAGAGTTTTCAGTAACTCTAATACATTGTCAATTTGAGTCATTTAAAAAATTAAAAAAATTTCTTGGTAGTTTGGTAACTCCACCCTCTTTCCTATGAAAAATCCATTGCAACTTCCTTTTTTTTGTTTTTTGTTTTTGTTGTCAAGATATTAAAACAATCTTCAAGATGTCAAGATTTGGAATCTTTGAGTTATCAATGCATATGTGAAGAGATGAATGGACATATACCACACGGTCTTCAAAATGAAGTTAACATACAACAATATGGATGCACAAAGCATCAACTTAGTTGACATAATGTACCACAATTTATGGTATTAAACATGGTTTAGCACACAATAGTTTCAATGCATCAACTCAATGCACATACATCTACGAACTGATCATAGACAAACAACACAACACAAATTAAACTTATTTATCTTGCTTCTCACTTCATTCAACACGAGATTCAACTCATATTCAATTGCAAACCTCCAATCAAAGCATATGCCAAAGTTTTAAAGGAGATGAAGGGACATACCAATGCAAACACATCAAACTGTTTGTGCAACATCAGTGGTGAGGTGGTGAGCACTTCGGTCTACATTCCAAACCGTTGGTTAAATATTCAAAAGGGGAATGTGCTACGCGTCATTGTCTTCCACAATGCTGTGCCTCAATTCCATTTTGTATGCAGAAAAAATGTTGTGCTGAGTATAAATTCAGACAAAACCGATGAAGTGGAGCTTCACAATGCAGTACAAAATTATGTTAAGCATCTGGAACCTGAATATATAAAACCATCCTATTATGTTGTGATAGTGGTAACCTCTAAAGAATTAAGAGGTTGGAGATAAAATATTAATCGTGGAAGGAAGTCGGAAATGTCTGCTAACAAATGGAATTTAAGGGAAAGAAAATCCAGAGGCTCTTAGAAGCACAATCACCCAAAGTGTTGGACAATGTTACAAGTCGAAGAAGCGTTGTAACATCATAGCCATTTTTTTAAACCAATGCACTCATTTACATAGATACTAATATTAAACATAGAGAGAATAAACCGTGAACCTTTGGAGCATACAAAGTAATTTTTCATAAGGTATACATAACCACAATGATTCATCTTGCTGCTTCATAACCACCGTATGAACCAAATTGAAAATTCTTGTACCATATCAATGTGGAGATTCTTGGAAACACCAACAACAGAACATAAAATCACAACCTTGAATAATGTTGACTCCTCGAGGATTCAAGGAACTTGTGGAGAGAAACACAAAATAGGCTCATAGTACTTAGAGACATGTCTCAATAAGACCAATAGAAAATAGGTTGATATTTTTCTATTTAATAGACTGTGTATGCACAACCAAAATCTTTGAGCAATAGGACTTAACTCACAACAATTTCCTACTCATTGTCTGTCATTTGCGATGCTATATCAACCCTCTAACCATCATAGGGATTGACCGCATTGTTTCAATAACATACTCCATTCAATGCCGAAAATTACATGGAAAAACTAGATTTTGAATCAAAGGAGTTGATTTAGTACTTGCTCCTCATTATGTCAATCTTGGACAACCTTTGAGTTGCATTCATTCCTTCAACTGCATCTAAAACATTTGAAACCCCCAAAATTTTAGGCAGAAATATAGGCCAAATAAAAAACATTCATATTCAAACCCGAGAGAGCATAGATCGAATTTTCTTTTGATCTTTCCTCCTCTTGGACATAATTATGATGATCTAGTGGTCTAGTTGCAACAAAGGATGTAACAGTTGGTCTTGTGTAGATCTTTAATGGTTCCCACAACATTTAATCAAACATAGTCATGTTCTCGGCATTCACTTTAGGCATTGTTCACCACGGTTCTTGGAAAAGTTTTAAGAATTCACCCTCCATCGTAGCCATACACACCATTCAACACATAGATATCACTTAGATAGGTTGAGATTTGGTTCACAATGGTGGAGGATACTCTCTCTAACTTAATTTCCTCAACTCTTTGTGATGTGGATTAAATCCTCAGATATTCTTCTATGCCCATTGCTTTCCACGTTTTAAAATTGCTATGCGTGGGACTGGAGAGTGAATTCTTGGGGATGTAATCTATTCATTTGAATGTGGAATGGAGAAAGAGCACACAACTTCTATTGGTTTGCAGGAGTAGAGAAAATGGAAGTTACATGGCAGAGATCATAGCTGGAATTTAGCTAAGAATAGCTGGAATTTAGCTAAGAAAACATTCATGAAATGCAGAACTGATAGCAGAACTGCCATGCACAAAGAGGCCACAAAACAAGTGGCTCAAATATGAGCACGGTAGGATATCACTTGCTCTGATATCATGTTAAACACATACATGGCAGAGGTAGAATATGAATGATAAACATTGAGTTACATTTCTTATTCACAATGATAAATATTTATAATACATAGAAGTTACCCTTGGTTTCATATTCCAAGTGGTCCCTTCGACTCCCTTTGGCTCTTCAGCTTTCACACCAATCATTAGAGGATTAGGTGTCCAAAATTTTCGGTGCATGTTTCCAGTGATAAGTGCAAGGATATGAAGGATGATGAATTCTTGAAGAGGTATACTATTTTGCAACAGTTTCAAGATGTATTTGCAACAAATATTTTAGAGCTACAATGACCTCATAGGGAAGTGGATTTCGCTATTGAGTTGGTACCAGGAACAACACCAACATCAAAGGCACCTTACAGAATGAGTACTCCAGAGTTGGTGGAATTGAATTTGCAGTTTAAGGATATTCTTGATAAGGAATACATAAGGTGAAGTGTGTCACCTTGGGGTGCACCAGTGTTGTTTTTGAAGAATAAGGATGGTAATCTCAGGTTGTACATTAATTACAGGAAGTTGAACAAGATGAACATCAAGAATAGGTATCTTTTGCTACAAATTGATGAATTGTTTGATCAGCTGAAGGGAGAAACAATGTTATCAAATATTGACTTGAGATCAAGATATCATCAGGTGCACATCAAAGAAGAAGATATCTACAACACTGCATTACATACCAAGTATGGACATTATGAGTTTGTGGTGGTTCCAACCATTTTCATGTGCTTGATGAACAATGTGTTTTGTCCTTGTTTGGACAAGTTTGTGATAGTGTTCATTGATGACATATTGATATATTCTAAGAATGAGGAAGAGCATGTAGAGCATCTAGCAACAATGTTGATATTATTGAGAGAGCATCAGTTGTATTCAAAGCTTAGAAAGTGTAGTTTCTTTTAGTCTTAGGTTCTTGTCTTGTGTGTGAGATCTTCATTTGTTTGAATTTTATAGTGATGATGAAGAAAACATAATAATAACAAAAGCAATTAATATAACATAAAAAAATGTAAATGTAAGATAATTCAATATAAAAGAAGACCTAATCTGGCTACCCTAGATTTCTCAACATTGTATCAGAGCTAAGGACAGTAGCATGATGACAACCTAAAGGTCATATAAATGTAAAAAAATAAGGGT
The DNA here is from genome assembly GCA_000404065.3 of Pinus taeda. Lineage (NCBI taxonomy): Eukaryota > Viridiplantae > Streptophyta > Pinopsida > Pinales > Pinaceae > Pinus > Pinus taeda. The sequence continues at coordinate 417,916 of APFE031225957.1, read as the reverse complement.
AATTTGTATTAATCCCTAAGATCGAACTATCCAAAAGAAGTGTCAAGAATAAAATCAAAATTATAGGCAACTCTGTAAATAAAACACCTCTTCAATTTGTCCAGGCCTTGGCCCATAGACCTAAGTTCTCAAGGGAGTTAAGTAGCATCATTTGAAGATTTAAAAATCTACAAATTAAGCATTTACAAGGCCAAATTCCTTATGTTAATGAGCGAGGTTTTGAGATCAAGTATTGAATTTTGAAATCTCTATTAAAATATGAATAGTATGTCATCTCAGAAATCCATAGACTTCAGGAGTCTGAACTTTTTTATGGGTAGTAAATTCAAGGAATAGAATGTATCATTATGTACTAAAAGAAGCCTTTCTCAATCCCGCATAAAATTTACTTTTTCACTGATTAGAACCGAACTATTTGAAAGTTTTATAAGTCTAGCTGAAACTTAAAGGTAAAAATTTGAAGCTAAAGTCTCTTAGGAAAATATACGAAGAATTCTGTTGAGAAAGGAAAAATATATATGCACATATATGTATAAGAAATAAGCCTCAACGGTCACATAAATCTGACTTGGAAGGACCATATGGTCAAGATCTACATGCATTTTGGAATTTGTGTCTAGCAAGAGTAAAAGAAGACTCTTTTTGCATTTTCTACCATCAAGCAAGAAAGTAGTCCATATCAGTATAAAGAGGAGTATATCAAAAGAGTTGTGGCATCTCCTTCTTTGAAACCTATACTAGAAGTCAATTAAAGTAATTATCAATATAACTCCTTGTGTTTTAGTCAACTAAGAATGTGTATGCAGTTTGCAAGAAAAGGCAACAAGCTCAATAGAATATCAAAACAAAGGTATGTATAACTTGTTCATTTGTTAAGAACATGATTATAAAGTTAGTTTATTATGTTAAGTAACTCCTAGATAGTACATATAAAAAATCTCACTTTCTTCCATTTTTCTAGGATTTTTAAATAGTTAAATATATATGAACAAGAATAAATGATGTCTAGTCTTTGTAACTCAAAGAAAAATTCACACTATTTGTATGTTATGGTTATTCTTGTCAATAAATATTACAGGTACATGGAGAAAAATAAAATCTTATAAATAAAGGAAATCCCTCAAAAGAAGCTTCCTCTTTCTCAAAAGGATAAGTATTTCTAATATATTCAACCTTATTATTGTTGCTCAAATATAATCCTTCCTTGAAAAGTCTATTCCAAATATTTTGTAGATAAAGGAAAAAGGATTGTGTCAAAATTAAAAAGGAGACTCTCAAATACTTAAATTATGGTAAAAGCCTTGCCACAAAAGGAGCTCTTCAATAAGGTAATCCTACACGGTTTGTAATAAAAGCAACTCCAAGTATGTTTTCAGTTCACCAATTTTATAAATAATCCTCATTGTAAGGTACATTCATTTGAAATATTCTTTACTAATTGTCTTATGTCTAGAGTTTCGAATCATCAAGATCCTTGTTGAGGGTGATTAATTTTCAGATTAAATCTACCTCCCTCTTTAATATTTTTGTTTACTTTGGTAAAATCCTAATCTCTAGGGTTCGTTACAAAACCCTAGCCTCTTGATGCTCAGGGTATGTTATTGTTAATGGTGAAACCCTAGTCTACTTAGGGTTTGATAATACAATAGAACTCATGATGAAATCCTACTCTATTAATGTTTAGGGTTTTGGTAATGTTATGGTAAAATCCTAGCCTTTTAGGGTTTGTTGTTAATATCTAAAGACCCTAGTTTTCTTAAGGCTTGGTAAATTAGGGTTTATGACAAAAACCCTTGTAATAGTCAATATCAAACCCTAAAAAATGGATCTTTTGGTGTATATGCTTCCGTATAATTGAAACCCTAGCTTGGTTGAAATTTGTTGTATATCTAATTTTGGAGTTTGATGTTTGTATCTATGATTTATGATAAACCCCAGTATGAGACTGATATAAGTTTCTAGATGAAATGGTAGTATGCTAACTTGATTGTTGATATTCATGATTTAGTTTTTTTTGAAAAATAGGGTATGTAACAAAACCCTAGTAAAAATTGATATTCTAGGGAATGATAATTAAACCCTAGAAGTAAATGTTTTCAATTATTCATATGATTTAGTTTTGATCATGAAATCTAGCGTTTGTGACAAAACCCTAGTAAATGTTGTTACAAGAAGTCTAATGGTTGTAACTCTTGATTGATTATAAAACCTATCTAGGTTTAGGTCTTGAATGTCTAAAATATTATTTATTATGCTCCTATTATAATGACATCGTGATAAAGTTGACTTCATTCTCTTATACATATATGTTCGTGTTTGGTTGTACTTGTTGTTGAAGGTTTACAGGTACATAATCTTCAATATGATGAAGATGCCTACCTCATATTTGATGATGATGTTGAGCATGATGGAAAGAGGGAGTTGTGAGAACCTTGATGACATTAAAGTTTGATGGATGGCATTATTTCCATGTGAAGGAATAATGAATTTTTCAGATGATTTCTTGATGAAAAAAGGAAGAGCCTGTGTGACTGGAAGAATAAGAGAGTTGATGGACTTGTCCCCTAGTTACTCGGATAAAGGAAAGTGTATATCTACCTAGTTGAGAGGGAGATTGAAGATAAATGAATGAGGATGTTTGAAATAGGAGAATAGCTGAAGCAATACTAATGGTTATTCGTGATTGATAAAGTTGTGAACAAGGCTTGGATATTCTTGGAAGAACTGTTGAGGTTGAGTTTGATGCTATTGGAATAGTTGAAGAAATAAGATTATAACATGATGTGTTTGATATTATTATCTAAGAAATATCAATATATATGAGAACCCTTGAAGGTTTGAGATAAACATATATATATATATATATATATATATATATATATATTATAGATAGATAGATAGATATATAATGATTACTAATTGTGGTTGTGATTTTGTAGGATATCTCCATAAAATAAGGTTGAATATTTTTGGAAGCATGCTTGGACTGGTGGATATATCTGATCTACTTTATAGGGAGAAATTAAGCTTCTTGGGGCGAAAATATGCTTGGGAGGACATTTGGCCAGCCTATGATCATGTCTAGATCTCGAAGTAGGGAGGGTAGCATTGGTCTTGGAGCTCCTACCATGGATACACACCTAGATCCTTGGGTTGGTGTTAGATCTAAAGCCTGATGGTACCTAGAGTGGTTAATGCTTGGAACACACCATAGTCCCACCTAATTAGATACCTTGGTCAAGTATCTAACTAGTATCACTACGTGTACTGTAACTCTTCGTAGAAAATATCATTTTCAGATCATCCTTATACTTATGTATATATGTAATTAAGAATGCTCCCTAGTTAAGAGGGAGTGTTAAAGAATGTAACTAGTGCCTGTCTTCATATTTGAATTTGATTCATGATGTAATCGAAAAGAAAAGAAATATTAAAGAAATATTAACTTATTAAAGCATGGGTTTCATGCTTGGGTCAATGATCAACAAGTTAAATCCTCTATTATAGGCTTCTAGGATTGTAACTTGAGTCGTGGTCATTATTTACTATATTCTAAACTATTATTGGGATCCTTGAGTCAAGGAGAAGAAATATTTTATGTATATTCTCCTCCTCCTCCAAAGTCAAGTTCCTAATATTCAAGTTGACCTCAAGGCAAGTTGACAAATCTACTTAAAACAAGTTGACAAGTCAGCCTCAAAGAGGTTTTCATGTCGGCCTCATACCAAAATTTCAAACAAATATAAATACCCAAGTGTATTCAACATGTTGTGGAGCAAGTACAACAAGTTTTGATCTATAATTTGAGTTGAGACATGAAGGAATGTGAAAGGCTAGAAAAGAAGGAAATTTCTAAGAGAAGATAAAAGGAGAAGTTTTTCATGCTAAAGAAAAGTAAAATCATGATGTTTTCTATCACACATGTCATTTTGAAACAAGTTATAGCGATTGACGATGTAAGGAAAAAATTGCAGAAGTTTCAGGAAAGAAGAAACAAGATTTTAGTTGAGGACTGACTTGGAGGATGGAGGGATCCTATGTCTTTGGTCAAAGGGTCAAGTTTGTCTCAACATTGATTTAAATCTACTAGAGAAAGTGTTGACTGGGTTTCCCCTTCATAGGGGTTTTTCCCTAGCTGAGTGCCTATATCTTGTGTTCTTCTCTTATGTATGAGATCTTAATTTGTTTTTCATTTATCTTAATGGTGAATAAAACATAATAATAACAAAATGAAGTAATATTGAATCACAAGAAATTGTTAATGTAAGAGAAATCAATCTAAAATAAGACCTAATATAGCAGCCCTAGTGTTGACAGTGATGGAAATCTGCCAACCAGGGGGTCATGTTGATGTGAAGTCCAAATTAGACCTCACGCCATTTGGAGTAGGAGCCGCATCTGGAATATCGGCCTAGTTTCCAAGTATTTTTATAGATTTCCTTGGCTCCAAAATTTAGCAAGAGAGGAATGCGTGGTGTCTTGGGAAAGAAAGAAGGTGTGCCTGGTGAGTGTCCAGTTGTAGGTGTGTCAAATTTCTTCTATTGTGGAGGGAAAGAGTAAAGTGAGCCTCTAAGAGAGAGGTAATAGTACCACCCAAGAAGAGACATTGGAAAACAAGAGGGATCCATCTAACATCCAATGAAATAGTCCATAAAAGATGCGATGATCATTAGAACCAATCAATAAGAAAGATCTATCTAGCATCCTATGGAATAGTACACAAGGATAGGACAATATTAACAACCATTACAACATATTCTCAATAAGATAAGTATTAAAATAATCAAAATAGTTCAACTACTTTAGCAAAGATGAAAATAAACATGAAATACAAACATATGTAGAATAGTCTTACAAATATTCATAATCCATGCATGATGAACATGTCGATGATGACGACTTTTGTTGTTAAGTAAAAATTCCAAGGCACATGTATACAATGAGCATCACTATCTCCAATAGTGGATTGTTGGATCCACTCCTTTCTACTAATAAGAACTAGTTTGTTTCTATAATTCCTTGTGGGAAGAGCCAAGGTGAAAAGTCCATTTCTCTTACAATGAGGGTATATATATAACAATGAGGAAGTGATGCTTCACTTTCCTTATGATTCTTAATCTATCGTCATGATTGTTTGACCTCCTATGACTTTTCAACTTTACATGAATCTTCATGTTCCATACATGTCCTTTGGACATCCACTTTACAATACATTTTTGAAACATAATTTACATCATTAACCAAAATTGTGTGGCATGTAACAACTCATGACATGATACTTCTGACATAGACTTCTTGATGGTGTGGCAATGTCAAGCCACTGCTGCTACTATGTGCTACATTTATGCTTAAGAATACTTTTCTTTTCACCTTTGCATGGCTTGGTGATAAGGGATCTTCAATGATCTCAAGTCTTCAATGGTGATTACAAACCGGTGTTTCTTTGCTTTCTCTTGATTGACCAACTTGCATAATCAGTTAGAAGAATGTCTTTCAACATTTTGTTCTCCTTCATATCCTTCTTCGTCATCTCGCCATGGCAAGATAAGGTACCTATTTTTGTAATTCAATGATATCAGTCTGATAACCCCCTAGTCTAAGATTGTGCATATTGATCCTGTTATCTCAAAACCAGACCTTGATAGGCTGCTGATCAAGTAGAATTTAAGTAACTATTTCAAACCTACTTTAGGCTGAGGTTTAGCCTCAACTTGAGAGGGCTCTCTCACAAGATTCAAGATTTTGATTATGGGTAAGATGGCTAACTCTTTGAAACAAAATGAAGGAATGTAAGTGGTTGAAACACAATTAGAAATTATCCATTGGGCTTGTGGAGTAGAAATCATTTCAGTATAATAATGATATCAACCTTACATAGATGTCAGGGCATCCAGAATTCAACACATTTAGATCACAACAAAAACATATAGGACCACACAATTTATAAATGTATAAAGGAAATTAGAGCACAATCAGTGATTTCTAAGTAATCACACATTCATACCACTGCAAATACTGAGAAGAGGACAATACAATACATTATGAATGTTGAATTCCTTCTGATTCCTGAGAAGCAAAGCCAATACTATATTACTAAAATAGAGTCTTACATAAAGCACAATATTCAAGTTTCTCTGAAATTTTCCAACCCTTTGTACATTAGATCTTCTCCTATATATAGAGCCCTTTACATGACTTAGATTCCTCCTCTAGGATGAGGAAAATTCGAATTTTACCTGATCTGACACCTATTGACACTTAAAACTAACTATTAAATGCAAATGACAACGAACTAGCAGTGCTAGAGACCTAAAACAATTAGGAGTGTAACTCCTCATTATGATTAAAACAACCTTATCTAGGAATTAAACACTCCTTTTGACACCTATAACTCCATGAATTCGAATTTTATGGTGCTCATAACCCTCCATCTGGTCCTTGATGACTCATCCTTTTACTGCTCCTAGAAACTAGGAGATTGTTCCTTGCTCTATTCTGGCTAAAAAATAGGTCTTGGGACAGAGCTCATATCTTCTCATAAAAAATGTATTTGGAAAATCAGAAGGAGGCTTTTGTGCACCAATCCATGCTGAAAAACAACCTCTCTTGGTTTTTTTAGACACCTTTCCTACAGCCCAGAATGTGTCTTTGAAAAACAGGTGTAAAACAGAGAAATATGCTTGTGAAAAACTGCACCTACAATAGTTTCCTAGCGCAAGTTTGGTCATTAATTTCTCCCATATCATAATGGATTTGAAGAAAGTGGAAGAGGTTTTTGTACTTCAGTATCTTAGGAATGAAAACCTCTTTCACTTTTCAAAGATGAGTTTTTAACCGCTCAGAAACTCTTCTAGAAGTTGACTGGTAAAAACAAGGAGATAAAGTTCCTCCCTTTCTGCTTTTGGTCTCCACAAGGATCTTCCAAATCAATTATCCCTGTTGTTTTTCATAAAATTGCATTGGATTATCATGTTTTACATACACTTCAGACCTTGTCCATATATACATGTGAAGACAAAACCCTTTAATTTTGCCTGATGTCTCTTGAAAAATACTAGCTATGAAATGATGACCTCTTATATAGCTAAGAGTTCATAGATATCCTTCCTTCACTTGATTTTCCTTTGCTGGATACTTACACCTTGTAAATGCTCCCCTTTCATACATTCCTCTTCAAAAATATTTCCTTTTGTATCCCAAAATTGATATACCAAAACACAATATGCAACCACAGCAGTTTCGTAGCGCGCTACGAAACTGTTGTGCATTAGGCATCATTTACAGCAGTTTCGTAGCGCTCTACAAAACTGCTGTGTAATTTTAAAAACAAAGTTTCAGGCCAAAAATTTAACTCTTTTGATCTTTATTTTCCTTGTAATGGATTTTCCATCTGCCATGAAGTTGTCCAAAACTGAAAACATAGACACCATTCTTTTAAAGTAAACTTCAAAAGGCAATCTATCAAAATTTAGGACTTAACCATACTTGCTATGTGATTTTTCTTAGTTCAGAATGTCCTTCATGTTGGCTTAGTTGTGTCTTCAAATCTTCAATTTTCCTTTTCAATTGCATGTTTCCTTGCCCTTTCCTTGAATTGGGCAATCTCAAGGTTGGTAGACATCAATTTCTTTTTTGACTTCCTCAAAGCTACATTCTTCTTCTTGAGTGCTAACTGCCTTGCTTAAGGTTAAATGGAGAACTTTGATGTATGCTGACCGTGAGCTTGCCAAGTGTTTCTTATGCATGAAAGGAACACGAAAGTGACCAAGACCAATTCTTCCTTACCTTACCCCTTTTCTTTGAAATTTGTTTAGTGATAATAGTGGCTCCACTTGGGATAGTGTGCCCTTGTGGTACACTAAGAACTTGCAGTTCCAGTGCCTTATCCTCTTATGATAAACAAAAATTTATTTGACAAACATCTCCTTAATTTTCTTGGGCCTTCACCTCGGGCTTAAGCTTGATGATCATTGTAGGAGAAAGAAGTATATATGTACTGAAAAAATGCTCAGTCAACCTTGAGCTTATTTGCATTTTCCTACCTACCTACCCTATCAGCTGCAATCTCCACTTGTAGCTCAAGGAACATGAAATTTCCAATGAAGCCAGTCATCGATGTGATCTGACACTTGAATCTCTTGATTGCATTCAACCTCAAAATAACCATGATAGTGAGATGACCAAATCAACTTATAATGTATATGATCTTCATAATGCAAATGAAAATGAAATACTGATGTGCAAAACTTTGCCATGTATTCATTTATATGGTCAAAGAGAACATGGTTATTTTGATAATCATCATAACATTCTATCTCTTCAGACAACTGATCCTTAGCCACACAAAATTCCTTTGATGTGCTATCCAACTGCCTTTCTGCATGATTCCCATAGACAATGTAATTTTCCTCACTATTGTGATCATTCCTTGAAGTAATCTGCTGCAAGGAATTACATAAATGATCAACCTTTTCCTCTACCTAAGGGTTATAAAAATTTTCTTCCAGTATTTCTTCTTGTTGTGTGTAATCATTTTCATCTTCATTATGATTCGAAGACTAAGAATTCTGCTACATCTCTACATCAATATCAGAGGATTGAACATGGTTTTCATAAGTAAACCCTTGCTGATTTTCATGTTGCATTTCGTGGGATGTTATACTTTTTTCTTGGTGTTGAAATGTATTGTTATGAAGAGCCTCTAAAATTTCTTCATCCATAAATTCATCATCATCATAACAATCCTCCAAATATTGAATAACACTCAAGGAATGTTTACAACAATCTTGGACCAGCAACAAGGAGGGATGACACTCATTATACATCTCATAGAATTCATCATGAAAATTAGCAAGCGAATATATTGAACCATTTTCCAAACTTTTATACCAAGACCATGCTTTTCCTTCTAAAGTGGTCATAAACATCCTCATGAGACAATCTTCAGGGAACTGAACCTTAATATTGAATACATGCATATGAAACCTAACCAAATGAAGAGTAGCATTGTCTTTCTTTTCATCTTTGAATATTGGAAGATCCTCTAACCAATCAACCTTTGGCATAGGATTTGGAAAACTAGGGATATGAGACCGATTCGTAGGAGCATACCTAGCATTCATTCTTGCAGTGGAACTCATCTTAGAACTTCATCAAGCTACTGATCATCTAGCAGTGGAGTCACCTTCCAATTTGTTATTCGATGCATGGAGTCGCCAAGGTAGTTTTGCAGCCTCAAAAAGATGTCTGAGCTCCTGCTACCTTTAGAATTTCAGCCTCTAAATTTCGGGAATGAATAGACTTTAGGCTCCCAGCAGACGCACCAAAATGTTATCTCAAAACCAGACCCTGATAGGCTTCTGATCAGGTAGACTTTAAGTAACTATTTCAAACCTACTTTAGGCTGAGGTTTAGCCTCCTCAACCTGAGAGGGCTCTCTCACAAGATTCAAGATTTTGATTATGGGTAAGATGGCTAACTCTTTGAAACAAAATGAAGGAATGTAAGTGGTTGAAACACAATTAGAAATTATCCATTGGGCTTATGGAGTAAAAATAGTTTTAGTATAATAATGATATCAACCTTACATAGAAGGTAGGGCATCCAGAATTCAACAAATTTAGATCACACCATAAACATATAGGACCACATAGTTTATAAATGTATAAAGGAAATTAGAGCACAATTAGTGATTTCTAAGTAATCACACATTCATACCACTGCAAATACTAAGAAGAGGACAATACAATACATTCTGAATGTTGAATTCCTTCTGATTCCTGAGAAGCAAAGCCAATACTGTATTACTAAAACGGAGTCTTACATAAAGCACAATATTCAAGTTTCTCTGAAATTTTCCAACCCTTCGTACATTAGATCTTATCCTATATATAGAGCCTTTTACATGACTTAGATTCCTCCTCTAAGATGAGGAAAATTTGAATTCTACCTGATCTGACACCTATTGACACTTAAAACTAACTATTAAATGCAAATTACAGCTAACTAGTAGTCCTAGAGACCTAAAACAATTAGGAGTGTAACTCCTAATTATGATTAAAACAACCTTATATAGGAATTAAACACTCCTTTTGACACCTATAAATCCATGAATTCGAATTTTATGGTGCTCATAACCCTCCAGCTGGCCCTTGATGACTCATCCTTTTACCGCTCCTAGAAACTAGGAGACTGTTCCTTGCTCTGTTCTGACTGAAAAAAAGGTCTTGGGACAGAGCTCATATCTTCTCATAAAAAATGTATTTGGAAAAACTGAAGGAGTATTTTGTGAACCAATCCTTGCTGAACAAAAATCTCTATTGGTGTTTTGAAACACCTTTCCTACTGCCTAGAATGTGTCTTTGAAAAATAGGTGTAAAACAGAGAAATATGCTTGTGAAAAACTACACCTACAACAGTTTCGTAGCGCACGTTTGGTCATTAATTTCTCCCAGATCATAATGGATTTGAAGAAAGTGGAAGAGGTTTTGGTACTTTAGTATCTTAGGAATGAAAACCTCTTTCACTTTTCAGAGATGAGTTTTTAACTTCTCAGAAACTCTTCTAGAAGTTGACTGGTAAAAACAAGGAGACAAAGTTCCTCCCTTTTTGCTTTTGGTCTCCACAAGGATCTTCGAAATCAATTATCCCTGTTGTTTTTCATAAAATTGCATTGGATTATCATGTTTTACATACACTTAATACCTTGTCCATATATACATGTGAAGACAAAACCCTTTAATGTTGTTTGATGTCTCATGAAAAATACTAGCTATGAAATGATGACCTCTTATATAGCTAAGAGTTCATAGATATCCTTCCTTCACTTGATTTGCCTTTGCTGGATACTTACACGTTGTAAATTCTCCCCTTTCAGACATTCCTCTTCAAAAATATTTCCTTTTGTATCCCAAAATTGGTCTACCAAAACATAATATTCAACCACAGCAGTTTCGTAGCGCGCTACGAAACTGCTGTGCATTAGGCATCATTTACAGCAGTGTTGTAGCGCGCTACGAAACTGTTGTGTAATTTTAAAAACAAAGTTTGAGGCTAAAAATTTAACTCTTTTGATATTTCTTTTCATTATAATGGCTTTTCCATCTGCCATGAAGTTGTCCAAAACTGAAAACATAGACACCATTCTTTTAAAGTAAACTTCAAAAGGCAATCTGTCAAAATTTAGGACTTAACCATACTTGCTATGTGATTTTTCTTAGTTCAGAATGTCCTTCATGTTGGCTTAGTTGTGTCTTCAGATCTTCAATTTGCCTTTTCAATTGCATGTTTCCTTGCCCTTTCCTTGAATTGGGCAATCTCAAGGTTGGTAGACATCAATTTCTTTTTTGACTTCCTCAAAGCTACATTCTTCTTCTTGAGTGTTAACTGCCTTGCTTGAGTTGAAATGGAGAACTCCGATGTATGCTGACCTTGAGCTTGCCAAGTGCTTCTTATGCATGAAAGGAACACGAAAGTGACCAAGACCAATTCTTCCTTACCTTACCCATTTTCTTTGAAATTTGTTTAGTGATAACAGATCCATTAACTAAGCCAAAACCTAATGGAAGGACAGGAAAAGGGCTTAGTGGTTGTGAAGTTGCATAGTTCAAGTAGTCAAGGGGAGCCTTGAATCTTTAGATTGTGTAGTGCATAGTTCAAGCTGGGCTAAGGGAGAAAATTACGCAATTATGGAGATTAGTGTGACATGTTGAGGGGATGAGCATTGGGTGAGCTCATTGCATAGTTTTGAGAGACAAGGGAGGCTGGACCATTGTGTAGTTGCATAGTTCAAGAGATTAAGGATGATATTTGGTCTAGTGACTGTGCAAAACGTAGCTATGGCCAGGCTGGGAGGCAGAATTGCAGAATTCTGGGAGTCAAGGTTGGAGCTTGAGCACAAAATTGTGCAGGGCAACAATCCCAGGAAGCATGAACTACACATTGCATAGTTCCAAGAGGTAAGTTCATAGCTAGAGGACTGAGAATTCACACCGTATGTTTTAGGGAGGTCGGGTGAAGCTACGTTGCTTGGTCAGGAAGTTTTCTAGAAAATGACTAAGTGTGGGATGGGTAAGACTGATGTGAACAATGAAATGAATTCAACTGTGATCACACACTTAGAATAATTGACGACTCAATAACATAGATCATCCATGGCACATGAATAATGCATTTACCTATGTGTGACAACTTTATGACAACTTACAACAAGTGCGACAATTAAGATACACTTTGCGACGACCGTGACAACACTTATGTGACAATGCTTAAATTTTTTGGAAATGAGCTTGACGGATGTTTACATGGTTAGAAGACCTCATTTACACAAAGATGGCCCCTTGAAACCACCGTAACAAGAATATATACATGATGTGACAAGTAACATGTGAAAATATGATATTTTTCCTGTATTGCAAAAGGGGGAAAAAATCCCCAATAAAATATATGGAATGAGTTTCAATGTTTGTGACAAAAATGTATAAGACTAATGAAGGCTCTGAAATTGAGCATAGGCCAAAATTTTGGAGGGCGTTGTAGCAGATAAAAAACTTGGCGACACACTGGTAGAATTCCAACTTCTCTGCCTTGATTAACTCTTCTATGTAGGGTATTGGTTCTTTGAGGAGTGTTGATTCATCATGTAGATTAATTTGGTATCCCCACTTTCCCCATGAATAAACATGGTCCCCTCTATACCTCTCTCTCAATTGAGCACATCATAAGACTCAGCGATATTATAAAGTTTTGAGTTGAGAATGATAGTGAAGTTTACAAGATTAAGATTTTCAAAGTATGATTTTTCATCTTTGGCGTTGCTTCACTGTCAGCAGGCTTGGATAGAGTCACTACATGAACAAAAACATTTCTCTACTGCCAACAAGCCTAGATAGTACCCCGACGAAGTTTCTTTCTTCACCTCTTTGTGTAGGAAGCCTTTATCTTCTTTCACCTTTATTTATTTATTTTATAAGACTATTCATTGACACTTATTCATTTTATGGGTAGAAGACGGATCCTGACTTATTGAGATCATAAGAGGTTTTTCCTTTAGAGAAGCATATAGAGACCTCTGATTTAGGTTTGCTCATTTAGATTTTTCCCCTTCTCCTCCTCTACAAATGAATTGGCACGTCAACATGGAAACATAAAATTGAGTGTGGGAATGAGCTTTTCCTGAATAGACACAAGTTCATGGTTTAACCAAAACTCTCCTCACAAATGGATTGTATTTTCCATTGGAACTTCATCAACCAAATGATATAACCAACAAAAGGAATATGGACAAAAGTTTAGCCAAATGTTGCAAAGTTACAAAGTCCTTTTCTATTTTGCCACATTCCCTTTGAGCCAACTAAGCATCTTCGTGCATGGCCTCACAAGACAAAAGGAAAGAAAATGCACAACAAGGAAACAAAACTATAAAACAAGACATAAAATAGCTAAAGAGAAACATGATGTGAAACTAAAACTAGAAAATACAAGACAAACTACAGGAAACAAATGCAGGATGGATGTGCAAGTAAACTAAAATGCAATTAGACCTACTCCTAACCTAACCAACTAGAAGTTCAGGTTCACGTATAATGGAATTTCCAATGTAGCCATCGTAATTATTCCCGACCTACAATCACAAAGATGTGATTGATTAAAACAAATATAAAACAATGTGCAATAGGAAAGATAATAACTTGAATAGGTTGCACAAAAAATTGAAGTTCTTACCTACTCCTAACCTAACCTAACCAATTTATATTCTTACCTTTTTTATGAGAACCATCATTCAACAAACCTCTTAAGCTTCTGCGAATGTGTCTCCATCTGCACAGATCTCCTTAGCAAGTGTGAGGAAAGAGCAAAACTTGTTATTTGCGATGGAGCTTTCCAGGTAAGATTTTATGATCCATTTAGTGATTGGATCATAAAATTCATGATAATCCTCTCGAAAACCCAAAAATCTTTGAAAAGATGAATTTTCAGTTAGAGGGACAAGATTACAAAGGGAATGTTGTGAGGGAAAATAGATCAGATCATATTTAGAAGTCATGTCGAGACAATGAGGACCTGACATAACCATCAGCGAAGGTTGAAGTGCCTAAACCGCTAAAAAAAATATGAATAGTGAGATGTTGAATGATGAAAATCAAAGAATGTACAACCGTCATTGGATATATTGGTGGGAAAATGATAAAACAAATGAAAGTCATCAAAGATAGAATAATGATCAGATGGGATTATTAAAGCATCAGATTCCCAGTTTTTAATAAAGGAAGATAAACAAATTTGAATAGCTTCACAAATGCTATGAACAATAGAATCATATTCCTCATGTGATGAATGTGAGAAACTATTTCTTTGTATTTGGTAACACACTACAATAGCGTCGTAACCATTGAAATAAGTCAAGATCCAGTGAACGAAGAAGAATTTGATCCACACAATAAATCATGCATTCATTCGTACTCGAGGATTTCAAGTTCGATGTACTCAAGAGGATTTTAGGTTCGATGAGGAACAAGATTCATGATATGGTATTCAAAAGGAAACCCATGAACTTCCCATCATGAATAAATCTGATAGATATGATTCCTTCAACCCAAGATGGTCCTTGGAATGATCAACTTCTCAATTCCATGACTCTATGAGAGATAAACATTCCAAACCCGAGTCTTCTGTGAGAGATTTTCATGAAGATGAATGAACTAAAAAATATTCCTGAATCCGATTAGAAGTAAAATCTTGGAAATTTGAAAGATCACATCTGAGATACAAAACATTTTTCAAAAAGAAACTTTCATCGACTGAAACCATGCAAAGGGAAGGATTGTGTGGAAGAAACTATATCTGACTTAGTTCAGGGGGGTTACTAGAATCATGAGATCTTGACATAACCATCAATAGAAGTTGAAGTGCCTCAACTCCCTAGCAGGTCCCGAAACTTTCCAGGATTGTAAAATCACATTTTGAAGATTGAACCAGATCATGCATGGTTTGAGGATAACTACTACCACTGGTTTCAATAAAGCCACTGCTCACCGGATGGAAGCCATCTTTGTCACTGATTTTACAAGATTTTTCAACTTCAACAACCATATTAATCAAGTCAAAATATTCTTCTGATCACAAATTCGAAGGTGAATGAATCAGGGAGATTTCATGAGAAATTTGATCTGAAGAGTTGTCTTCATGCAAGAGAAGAGATGATGAGGAATGGGAAGTGTACTCAATGGTTTGATTTTTTTCATTTGCAACATGGATAATCTCACTACCTTGTGCCAATTGAGAGGCTAACTCATTGAGGGAAGAACTTGAAGAGCATGGAGTATCTCCATCGCAAGTAGATGCGTTGCAAATGATAGAGCACAAGGGATAGTGAGATGAAGAGGAAGTTTCTATAAACACATTTTATTTAACCGAATTAGATTCTCAATCTAAAGTAAAATCTTCATAAGAAACCAAAAGATCAATTGTTGCACCTGGGCATTCATGATCACATTCATCAATAAATTCACCATCATTAGAGTGATTGTAGTCCAAGGACATGGACTGATTGAAAGAATTGATTGCATTTGATTCACTACCAATATTAGCAGATTGAGAATCATCCAAGAATGGAAGGGAATTGTTTTGACATGGAGGATTTTGAAAAAGTGAAGAAATATTGAAATAATCTTCACCTTCCTACTCCTCTACTTATGTAATGCAAATTCCTTGTATCCGATCACAATTTGAACCGGGAACTCGAGAATCAAGAGAGTGTGAAACACTAGATGGTGGAGCAGATTGGTTGGGTGGATCACGATACAAAAAGTCATGGAATGTAGATGATATAGGGTAACATAAATACAAATCAGATTTGAAACTAGAGTTATGGACAACAACAACATCTTTTGGAATGGAGGAGTTAGTATTCACCATGGGCTTCATGAGCCATTCTAGGATTTACTCCATTGAATCTAAGTCATGAAAAGCGTAAGAAGAATGAGAAAATGGATAAGGAATTTGATTTTCAAATTTCCCAAATTTATTATCTCTGTAAAAAGACACCCTCGTCGGAACTGGAAAAGGACAAAGAACAAAAGGAGCAGTAAATTCCTCCTCTGTAATTAGAGGTGTCTCATGATTCACAAGAGTTGGGGAAGTAGCAACATCAGGGGGTTTAGGTTCACTGTGAAAAGAGACATGAACCAAACACTGAAACTTTTGTTTAAATAAATCCCAATCCGCATATTCTTCAAGAAGTTCATAACTAAGGTCAAGGAATTGATTAGAGAAATCCTCAATTGATTCATCAAGCTTCATTCTTAACTGATTAAGTCTTTTATGAACATCTCGATAATCATACCTATCAAAGGATTGATAAAGATCCTTGAGGAAATGATGGAAAAAATGGATGGAGGTAGGTGGTAAGGTATGGCACCATTGATTAACATAACTTTCAATGGTGAGTAAGAAAAGAACACAAGAAAACTCTTTCATTGTTGATTTTGTAAGATTCACAAAATTTAAGAAAATAAAAAATGTGTGTGGTTATGGATGTTCCATCCTCACCATCAAACTTTAACTAAGGCAAGTGATAGAGAGGATCATCAGGGATTGAAAAATGATAAATGGATAAATTAGAGAAACACCCCAGGAGTAAGATTTTAGGATGAGCCATTTAAGATAAGAGGTTCAAAACAAACTCAACATGCACAACTTGTCATCTTGCCCTCCTTCTAGTGCCAATTCTTGATGGCGATGGAAATTCGTCAACCAAGGGGTCTCCCTAATGTGAATTCCCAATTATAACTGACACCATTTGGAGTAGGAGCCCCATATAGAATATCAGACCAGTTGCTAAGTATTATTATAGATTTGACTTGGCACTAACTTTCAACAAGAGAGGAACACATCGTGCCTTTGGAAAGAAAGAAGGTGTTCCTGTTGAGTGTTCATTTGTAGGTGTATCAAATTTATTATACTGTGGAGGGAAAAATTAAAGTGAGCCTCTAAGAGAGAGGTAATAGTACCAACCAAGAAGAGACATAGACAAACAAGAGGGATCCATCTAACATCCAGCGGAATAGTCCACAAAAGATGTGACGGTCATTACAACCAATCAATAAAAAATATATGTCTAGCATCCTGTGGAATAGTCCACAAGGATGGGACAACAATAAAAACCATTACAACACATTCTCAAAAAGAGAAGTACTAAAATAATCGAAACAATTCAACTACTTTAGCACAGATGAAAACAAACATGAAATACAAACATCTGCAGAATAGTATTACAAATATTCATAATCCATGCATGAAGAATGTGTCCACCATGAAGGCTTCTATTATTAAGTAAAAGTTCCAAGACACATGTATACAATGAACATCACTAGCTCCAATAGTGGAGTGTTGGAGCCACTCCTTGCTCCTTAAAAGAACTAGTTTGTCTCTCTAATGCCTCGTGGGAGGAGCCAAGGTGAAAAATCCTTTGCTCTTACAATGAGGGTGTATATATAATAATGAGGAAGTGATGCTTTACCTTCCTTATGACTCTTCATCTACCCTCATGATTGTTTGACCTCCTATGAATTTTCAATGTTACATGACTCTTCATATTCCATACATGTCCTTTGGAATCTAGAATTCCACTTTAAAATACATTTTTTAAACATAATTTACACCATTAACCACAATGGTGTGGCATATGACAACTCATGACATGACACTGATGACATAAACTACTTGATGATGTGGAAATGTCAATCCACTGTTGCTACTGTGTTCTACAAGTCTACTTGGGAGTACTTTTATTTTCACCTTTGCATGGCTTGGTGATAAGGGATCTTCAATGTTTTGAAGTATTGAATGGTGATTGCAAATTGGTGTCCCTTTGCTTTCTCTTGATTAATAAACTTTCATACTTATCTATAAGAATGTCTTTCATCATGTTGCGCTCCTTCATCTCCTTCTTCATCATCTCACCATGGCATGATAAGTTACCTATTTATGCAATTCACTCATGATGAGACAACATCAATGTGAAAACCCCTTAGTCTAAGATTATGCAAATTGATCCATTGACTGAGCCAAAACCAGATGAAAGGTTGGGAAAAGGGCTCAGTGACTTCATAGTTGCACATTTCAAGTAGGCAAGGGGAGCCTTGAACCTTGATACTGCATAGTGCACAATTTAGGCTGGGTTGAGGGGGGGAATGTGCAATTCTAGAGATCATTGTGACAGGCTGAGGGGATGAGCACTGGGTGAGATCATTGCACAGTTTCGGGAGATAAGGGAGGTTGGGCCATTATGCAGTTATGAAGTTCAGGAGCTCAAGGATGATCTTGAGGCTAGATACTATGCAATGCCTAGTTAAGGCTAGGCTGGGAAGAGGAATTGCACAATTATGGGAGTCAAGGTCAAGGCCTAAGCACATAAACTATACAGTGCAATCGTCCTAGGAGGAAATAACTGCACATTACGTAGTTCCAAGAGGCAGGGCCACATCTAGAGGACTGAGACTACACAATGCATAGTTTAGGGAGGCCAGGTGAAGCTAGGTTGCTTGGCATGGAAGTTTTCTAGAATATGAGTAAGTGTGGGATGGGTGAGACTGATGTGAATAATGATAAGACTTCAATTGTGATCACACACTTATAATAATTAATGAATCAACAACATATATCATCCATGACAAATGAATAATTCATTTCCCTTTGTGTGACAACTTTATGCCAACTTACGAGAAGTGCGACATTTAAGATACACCTTGAGACGACTGTGGCGAAACTTGTGTGATACTGCTTAAATCTTTTGGAAATGAGCACGACAGATGTTTACATGGTTATAAAAACTCAATTACAAACATATGACCTCTTGAAACCACTAGAACATGATTATATACATGATGTGACAATTAACATGTGAAAAGATGATATTTTTCCTATATTGCAAAAGGGACAAAAGCTCCTCAAGAAAATAAATGGAATGGGTTTCAATGTTTGCGATGAAAATGTATAAGACCAAGGAAGGATCCAAAATTGAGCGTAGGATAAAATTTTGGAGGGTGTTGTAGCAACGAGAACACCTAGATTTCTCAAAAATGTCATGTGTTGATATGTTGTTAATATAAAAGTTGTTGTTGATGTCATAGGTGTCAATGGTTGTGTGTCCAAATCAAAGTTACTCAAATGGAAAAATAAAATAATACTACAATAAGAAGGAAGACCAACACATGTATGGAAAAGGTGTTGTAAAGCTCAAGTGTTTCCAAGCAGATTGGTGAATAATAATGGTGGAGCAAATTGGTAAAGGTACAAGATTTTTGGAGCCATTTCTTGTATGGAGAATCAACTAAAATGTAGTTGGGACTCACTTAGATGGAAATAGATCTAAAATAACTTTCAATGGTATGTGGAAGATCAAGAATTGCCTCCTATATTGAAAGTTATAGATAGTTAAAGGCAGGACCATAAATGCTAAAGTTTATAGACCTATTAGTAGTGGAGGACCCCTTGGCACATGTTAAGTTTGGTGCATAGCCAAACATACCAAAGATATTTAGTAGAGCATCCAAACCCAAGAGTTGGTTAGTCGTGGCTATGACAAAAATGCAGTCGCAGGCTTTGTTATTGGTGAAAGTTAAATTGGGAGGTCCCACTTAACAAGTAAGCCCGTGAGACTAACTTAGATCCATAGGTAGTATGATTTTTTGTTTAATGGTTTACTGGTCATAGGTTTAATAGAACACTGAGGATAGTGTTCCCCTTAGAGGAAGGGGCTTGTAACAACTCTAGGTTAATTTTCATGTAATAAAGGTAATAAAGGAAAAAATAGACCAAGGTCATGGGACATGTATTCCAAGTTGAATGTTGGGAAAACACTATAGTGGGCACCACTTTTGGTTTATTATGGCTATGGAAATTGGAAAAGGCATCGAAAAGGAAAAGAGGAAATAATTGGCTTTTATTTACGAAAATAAAGGAAAATAGGAGAAAAGGAAGGTGAAGAGACATATATTTGCATGCTAAGGAAATTTGAGGAAACTGTAGAAATTTTGAATAATATGACACTTATTCATAGAGATTATCCTGATTATACATTATTTGCGGAATCATGCATAATACATAACCTCCTCTATGTTGATCATCAATTTTGTGGAATTAAGAAACAATCGCATGCGCACATTGAAGCATCAATCACACATATCAACACAGTATGTACTGGGGAAAGCATACAGCTAAAAACCCCCAACTATCTATATATTATATTGATTGAGAACATGTAACAATACATAGTACAATACTCCTCACAAGTAATCAGTACTATCTCCACCTGTTACGCACAAACTAGCTCAGATCTGAATCAATCACTGGCTCAAATCTCCTCCGCTGCTTGCCTGCCTCCACTGCGCAATCCTACATGAGAATAGATTGATAATAGCTGATCCAAAATCATATTTCCCTTGTGTAACACTACGAAATCTTCATTGGCAATCTCAATCCACTGATTGTGCAAATCACATGCACAACTATAGTCACAACTGACAGCTGTCTTGCCCTTTCACTCATCTCTAATGCTTGTCTCCACTGAACTGTCCATGCACTGAGTTAACTGATGTATTCCTCATTTGATTCATGAGTTAATAATTAGTGAATTAATTAATAACTAATTCACATCACTCATCACTAGTGTATTTGTTAGTTAGACTAAATACAACTAGTTCAATTAAGTCAAACTGAACACAACTCCATCAACTCCTCATTCAACTCCACAGAACTCAATCATTGAATTTCTAACTGAAGTCCTTCATCAAATAGCTCAAGTAACCCATAAGAAAATCATATTTCCTTCTGGAAGTTGCATGTGCCACATCCGTAGCTCGAATTGAAGTGCTCCAAGAGAATAAGATAATGTTTATAGTCCAAATATTATTAAGAGCTAATAATATTCAACTGTTCTATTTTTAGCCTGGCAGTCTAAAAATAGACTCCACCCATATGTCTAAAAATAGAGGTCGATCTATTTTTACCAACTTGACCAATCATCCACAAATAGCATCCTGCAACTCATAGACCATGATCCATATGTCTAAAAATAGACATAGTCTAAAAATAGACTTTGCGCCAAAAATAGCCAACGTGACCACTTAGTGAAGGTGACTTCTTTCCACTTAGATCCATCATCTTGTTGCATTCTCAACAATAATTGGGATCGGTTTGCTCAGCCAAAAACATCCATCATGTACCATGGTCAACAATTTCTTGATACAGATGATATTGATGTTCGAGTGGTGGTAGTGGGGCACCCATAGTAGGTTCAACAACCCCAACTGATTCACTCTACGAATCCACTTGACTGGTTCCAACGTAGTGACACCGATTCTTTATAGTACACTCGCTTCATGTAGTTCTCCTTCGTGAGGTGGGGGAACCTTTCATGTCCACTTAATCCCAGTATTTTTAAATGGGAAATCGACGCCAGGCGCAGGCCTTCAAAGGTGATGCCTTCTAGTAGTAGGGGCATATTTATGACGAATTTCACCACATTTGGGTCCTTAGTGACCTTCAGCTTTCCCTTACGCAGAGGGATGTAATTCAGAAATTTGGAGATGGTCTCCACGCCCTTGGCATCTATATTCTCTGCACCCTCTTCGACCTCCAAATCTACAACTTTATCCTTATCCTTCACAGGTTGTTTATCTTTCTTTTGGGCTTGGGTAGTAGAATGCTTCCTTGACAACTCGCGCACCAACATTGGGCTCTTTTGCTTGTCTTTCTTGAGCTTGGGATTTTCACACACTGGTGTAGGCTTCAGCCTAGGCGACCTCGGCGCCATAGGCACAGGAGCTAGAGCCTCCATGCAATAACTTCTGGTGTCACTCCTTTGGAGGCAATAATTCCTCTGGTGCTGGAAATCTTACTTGGTCTAGACATAGTGCTGAGAATAAACTTCTAGGTATCCTTAGTTAACATATCAAACACATAGCTTGTGATTAAATCTACGAAAAACTAAGGATTCATAAATGATGGACAACAGAGCTAAAAAATTCTAAGGATTCAAAGTGTTCTCTCCTAGATGGCTATGCGTAATTTATAAGCGAATTTGAATTCAAATTCAACCGTTCCCCCCAAAATCTATCCATAAATGTCGATTTGGTAGCACATATTCAAAGATTTTGTCCTTAAATGTCGCCCCCCCGCTCCTCTTAACCGTCTCCTAGCTGTCAAATTGTCAACAGTGACTATAACGATCATTTTATGGCTATGCTGCATGGTATCTCCCATCGTAGAACAACTCCCTTTGCACACCTTCTGATACTATGACATCACCCCTTTCCATGCAGCCCCTCTATCACGTAGTTCCACCAACCTGGCAGTGTAGTTTATAGTCTTGCGCTCCCTTGCAATTGCCCGAAGTGCTAATATTGTCCTACCATCATGTAGTCATTGGGTCGGATCCCCTGTGTATGGCTTCAACCGGCTTCCGTTTACCCTTCTTGGAAATGGTTCTCCATTCATCTTTGCAAGCTGAACTGTGCCACCATATGCAATTCCTTTGATGGCATATGGCCCTAGCGAGTGCATCTAAAACTTTCCTAGAAACTTAGCAAACTTTCTATCATATAATAAAACCAATTCATTTACCTTGAAGGTGTGCAGTTTGATGTGCCGATCATGTCAAGATTTTTCACATTACTTCTGAACCTACTGATGGAATCCAGCCAAAAACCTATCTTCTTCAAGCTCCATTAGTTTCACAAGTTGTTCTTCTAAGGCTCCATGGTCTTCCATTCCTATGAAAGCCGCTATGCGTAGACTAGGCATGATATATTCCATAGGCATTATAGCCTCTACACCATAAACCAATCGAAAAGGCGTATGACCTATTAGCTTTTTGCAAGTAGTCCTGTATGCCCATAATACCATCAGTACACACACATCCTAATCATTCCATTGCGCATTGAAAATATTCATCAGCACATTCTCCAATATCTTATTGAAAGCCTCAACTATTCCATTGGCCTGAGGATGATATGGTGTACTTTTCTGATGGTAAACTTAGAACTCTTCTGTAAGCGCATTGATCATTTCATTGAGAAAATGTGTACGGCGGTCGCTGATCAATACCTTCTGGCAACCGAACTTGGTCAACACATAGTCAAACAAAAACTTTTTTGTTGTTTCCCCTATACAATCCTTCATAGGTTGTGCCTTCCCTCATATGGTCAAATATTCGGTCCCAGTGATGATATAGCGCGCACTTCTTTTCTTCCCTGGGGGCTGAATTGGTCCTAAAAAATAAATTTCCCATTTCTCAAAATGGATACAATGACACCTGTGGATTCAGTAGTAGCTCATCCCTTCGCGATGGCTTACCTGTCCTCTAACATGCATTGCATGCCTTACAACATGCTTTAGAATCTTTATGCAACGTCGGCCACCACAACCCAGCGTGCAATTTCTTTTGCTTTGTTTCCTGTCCTGCAAAGTGCCCTCCCACAACTCCTCCATGAGCTTCAACAAGCATACTATTTCGTTCAAAATCAAGAACATGTCATCGAAGTATCTCGTTTGATCCCATTTTATACAAATGTTCGGAAATTACAAAGAAATCTACTGCGTGCACTACCAAATATTTTTTTTGCTGGCTAGTGTATTCTTCTGGAGTTGTCCCTATAGTCAGAAAGTGGATAATATTGGCATAGTGGTTATCCACTATGTGCACTACGAAGAGCTACGCGTCGGGCA
Source organism: Pinus taeda (assembly GCA_000404065.3). NCBI lineage: Eukaryota > Viridiplantae > Streptophyta > Pinopsida > Pinales > Pinaceae > Pinus > Pinus taeda. The sequence goes on along the minus strand of APFE031225957.1, from coordinate 394,189 downwards.
ACCCTTCCTCCAAATTAGTAGGCTCCTCTCCCATTTCAATGTAGGACAGATGGTCATGTCCTGCATTCAACCTTCCTGGCTTCACAATTACCTCAAAATCATATGCTTGGAATAACAACAACCATCTACATAATTTCCCCCCAACATAGACTTATTGACTAGATACTTCAATGCAAAATGGTCTATGTACATATTGAAATGTCTACCCAATAGGTAGTGTCTGATTTTTTGGAGCTCGTACATCATAGCCAATCCTTCGTGCTCTGTTGTGCAATAATTCTTCTCAGCATTTGATGATTTTCTACTTGCAAATGCTATAGGGTGATCCAATTCACCTTCTCCAACCTATGTTAGTACTGCTCCCAACATAATACACGAGGCATCAACATGCACATGGAATTCTTTCTTCCAGTCCGGGAAGACCAAGATCGGCATGGTAACCATTTTCTCCTTCAAGACATCCATACTACACTGACATTCTTCATTCCAAAAGATTGTAGCATCCTTCTTTAGCAACTTCTCCATGGGCACAGTAATCTGGGCATAAGCCTTGATAAACTTCCGATAGTACCCAGTATGGTCTACCATTGCGCACAACTGTTTAATACTCCTTGGGGATTCTAAATTGATTATTATCATGATCTTGGTAGGGTCCACCATGAGTCCTTGCTTGCATACCACATGACCCAACAAAATCCCAAAGGGGACATAGAACAAGCACTTCTTCAGGTTCAGTGTGATCTAATACCTTCGGCACGTATCCTACATCAAGCGTAGACTAGCTACATGGTGCTTGACTAAACCCAAACACTGTCCAGTCATCAAAATATACCTCCAAGAATTTGTGAATAAATTCTTTGAACTTCCCGATGACTACGCGGGAGAATATCGTTGGCACATTCTTGAGTCTAAAGGGCATCACTGTGTACTAAAAACACCCCCATTTTGTAGCAAAGGTTGTTTTACTCCTTTTGTTTGGTGCAATCTTGATCTGATGGTACCCAGAGAACCCATCTGTAAATGAGTAGGCCTCTTGCCCTCTCACATTCTCCAATACTTCATCAGTAAATGGTGTCGGGAAAAGATCATGAATGCAGACATCGTTAAGCTTTCTTAGGTCTACGCAAGTCCTTATCTCTCCCTTCTACTTCTTTTCCTGAACTACCATTGGGCTCACCCAATCAGATTCCTCCACTGGTTCAATAATACCCGCCTCAAGCATCTTGTCCAACTCCAAGCAGAACTTTTCCTTGTATTTGGGATTAAGGCAATATGGCCTCTGCTTAACAGGCTTCACATCCAGTTTCAGAGTTATTTTCATCACTCCCAAATTGCCTATGATGTTTTCAAGTCCGAAAATTTTGTAGGAAACAAATCCTAAAATTCGTGGAGCAACTCAGCGACTTTATCTAATGTAGCATCATCCCAATAATCCCCAATCTTTGGAAACTTCAGCTCCGCCTCTCTGCCAATGTTTACTTGCCTAGTTTTCAATGGCATGGTGATGTCTAGATTCTATATCTGTCATCCCTTAACTTTTTTGTGGCCTTCTTCTTCTGGGATGTTAATATTCCTTGGATCCTCATCCTCTCCTTTAGCAGTCACATTATAGCATTCTAGCGCATGGCGCAGCTGGGTGCTCCAATCTGGTTGAACCAATTCCAAAGGATCCTGCGGTATTCAAAATATCATTGCCTTAACCTCTTGGAGTGCCTCATCAATGCTTTCAAACCCGTCTTCAAAGTTGAATGTCCTCACAAACCCTTCTCTTAAGAAATCCCACTCCATGGTGTCATGGCGGAGCTCCGTTTCCAAATACCAATTCATAGGGATTATGTCCAGAGTGTGACAAAATAAATGCACCCATTCTAGCTATGGCTCCATTCCATATACCTTAGTCCATTTGGCCAAATTATCGCACAGATCATTCCTTCCATCATACTTCTTAGTTAACCATACTTTAGGATGACTAAATCACGTTCTCATCATCCTTCCTTAATCGTGCCATTCATCAAAGCTATCTTTGTGTGTACCCCACCACCAAGCAGATGTAGCACGCAATGCCCAGTCCAACACTTGAAAGTGGTAATCCTTCTAAACTTCTCTTTCAAAAGAATCCAAAAATTGAGCGGTAATTTCTTACCTCTGACAACACACAACGCAGTGATTTGGTCATCATGTTGCAGTGCAGTGTGGATACTTCATGCAACCTGTTTTTCTAGTGTTCCAACTCTTCATTTAAATCTGAGGTATAGGAACTTTAGCGGTCCCATGCAATTCATCCATGAGTTGTTGGATTAACCCAATCTTGGTCTTGTGCTATAATTTTATAGATTTGATCCAAATCATCATCACTCTCCTCATAGTCGCGGACCAATTCAATATAGTGTGGTCCTTCTGCAGGGTCCAATTATACTACAACACAGAGCGATTTCCTTTCAAATGACATTGTCCGCTTCTTCAAATTAAATACCCCATTCATGTTGACAGCCCAATCAATTCCCAGGAGCATGGGGTATGGATTTCCATCATCAACAATATCTATTACTTCAAAATAATCTAGTGGGCTCACACAGTTTATATCTACAGTAACTCCTTGAAATCATCTCATAGGGATAATCATCTACTGGTTCGCCATCCTCAGTTGAATCAGAGACCACTACAATGCAGGTCTCCCCATTCTTTCCTAGGTCTATTATGAAATACGTTCGCATCAGACCCCAAATCCAAAATAAACTGGTCCATCTCATAGTCTCCTATTTGTGCGGTAAGCCTCATCTCGTGCCTCATTCTTTCCTTATGCTTAACGATCTTTCTGACTATGTGGGGTCCATCAGAAGTATTATCCTTACCGGAACATTTTTTTATCAACTCCTGTAGCCCTTTTACAGCTTTTCTATTGTGCAGTAGTTTCGTACATGTCTCCAAGAAGGTGCTAAGCATAGAGGGGTCAACCTCTAGAGGAACTTTGCCTTAACTTCTTGAGGTAGAGGCCTTAGCAAAGATTTTCTTTGCTTTCATGAACGTTTATTTCACATACTCCAAATCAAACCCAACCTCCTTTTCTGGGGCCTTGCAGACACATCCACCTTATTTAGGCTGATTTCTCCTATCATCACTAGTCGTGATCCCGTTTCGTAGTATGATATTCACATTCGGGTCCTTTTCGCGGGGCTCAGCCCTCATCATCTGTAAGTTCTGGGTAGGATGGTGAGGCAGAAACTTCTTCTCCTACATCTTGGCGATCGAAACAAGACATTCTTCGATTATGTGGTCAAATTGTGTGCAGTATTGACATGACAGGCGTGTCTGATTCGTACACTCCCACGCATAGTGTCCTGGCATTCCGCAATTGTAACAAATGACCTACCCCCAACCTCTACCAAATCCTCCTACTCCTCGGCCTCATCCGTACCCATAATATCCTCTAAGCATTCCCCTAGTGCCTTGATCTGGAGGCCGAGTTTTTTCTTGCATTCGATATGTAGGCATCATCTCCATCATTAATTCATAGATTTTATTGTGGTGACCATCGTGGCCCACCGATTAGCAGAAATTGCAAAACAATTGTTGCGGTGTCTGTACAAACATTTGCAACAAATGACAATTGTCTATTACATGTTTTCCAACTACTTGACAAATAACACATCATAGCGTGGGCCCTACACTTGGTCCTACTGGAGCTTCCTGCCTTAGGAGCATAGGCCCCCCTCCTGTGATGTAATTCATGATGACAGGGCAGTGAGCTTTATCATGCCCCTGGTTTTTTCACTTGAGACACCAAACTTCTTCGTGCACCTTCGACCAATCCACTTTTTCATTTTTCAAGCTCTACAACTACAAGAAGAGGTTTTGCAACTCTTCATGAATTTGTTAAACTCCAAAAGAAGTGTCCTAGATAGGTGACTCATGCAATCTCATCACGGTTTCCAAGGCTTCTGCTTGAGTTCCTATATTTTGTTGTGATAAAGAAATCCTTAACTGGGGTAGGAGTGCAACTATAAACCAATCATAGTGATGGCTATCTGTGAGATTCATAATAGCTTCGTGGATCCCACACTTCAATCTTTGATCTAGCTCCCATGAGGTTTCATCAGGCCCCATCATGATTTCCTTAAATCTAATTACCAACTGCGATTCAAATTTAGGCTTACTGAATTCCTTGTTCAAAGCGATTTGAGTATCTGCCAATGACGCCAAAGGATTATCAGTGCAATACTTAACATGCCATGTCAGTGCATGGTCCTATAGAGAAATCACTAACTGCGCCTTCTTTATATTATCATTTGTAATTTGTTGTGTTGTCCACAGATCCTTTGCTACAAACCAAAACTAATCAGATCCTCACTTCCGAATCCATTGAAAACTGGAAACTTCATCATATTCGATATGTTGGCCAATGGTGGTGGTGGAGGTGTGGGTGAATGTGTATGTTATGGAGGCGAAGGTGGAGGTGGTGTGGATGAATGAGGTATCCATGGAAAACCCTGCCTTATCAACTGGACAACTGTCTGTGGTGAAGCCTGTGATTCTCCATCGTTGTCACTTGTTTCTAAAGCTTCATTAACTATGTGTAGATCCAAACATCAAGGTAACAGAATAACACACTTTTCACACAAGAGCATATTAATCCAAGTATTCAAAGATCGCAAATACTTACCTCATGGTCCCTTGAAGAAGCATTGCTCTGCTTTGTTGTAACTGACTAAGGTATCAACCGCAAACTCTGTAACAAATCCTTTGATGACTCGATCAATCCACTGATCAACTGCGCATGCAATCTTATCTTCAGAAGCTTCCAACCTCCACACAAGCTCCAGGGTCCACACTATCGAACCGTCAAGCCTCCACCTTCCTTGGTTGTCTACCAATTTAGTGATCCACTCATATAGTTTGACTGGGAAGGTGTAGAAGAAGATTTCGTGTATTTCTGTGTACAAATATCTATCCAAACACTGTTCTTTTGTCAAGCGTAGATTTCTTTTTTCTTGTGTTGTGATTTTGTGGATCTTTCTATCCAACCACTTCTCAATTTATTTCTTGCTCAGATTCCAGTGATGCGACATCACACATCTCTTTATGCAGATCCTGGTCTCGACAACGGAACGATTTGTTGGCTTGGGGGGGGTCCTGACCCAGGTTCAGAGTTAGTTGCACCGAACAAATCCCTACACTACTGGCCCTTTCGGCATCAATCCATAGTGTGTGGACTGAAGTCTCACCCAAAGCAGTATGGGGGGATGTTGGAACCAAGTTTCCACACCCAAAGATCTGTGTGATGTCATTTTGGTGACCTAGATCCACCTTCACACAGACCTCTATGCTCTTGTAACCTATTGTTATAAATTCCTTCAATCAGCCTCTAGACCTCCGCAAAGGTCTATGATTAGTTTTTGTGGACCCTAAACAGGCGAATTAGCCACTTACGCGCACCATAGATCATTCTTAGACCATTATTTGCTCAGATCTACTTAAGTGTTTGATAACTTTAAGAGAAATCATTATAATATTCACGTAATCACTTAACATTAATTCTTTTCAGATAGAAATGTAACTCAAGTAAATTTGTGCATCAATACATCATTATTTCATAAAACCATTATTCATCACAACATAAGCATTCATACATAACATAAGTTAATAGATAAAACATAGGAATTTCTACAACAATATTCTTTATTGATATTCAGTTAAGCTTACAGACTCAAGACTTTCCTGCGCACTCAGCTATAGGGGTCTACACACTCAGCTACAGACACTACTCTAGGCCTCTACGCACTCAGCTCCAAAGCCTTCCTCCTTACTCTCCTGCACTAACTCTCTAGACTCTGTTCATCGTACCCATATAAAACTTCCATTACTTGCCTTAGACATCCTTAAGACACACCTATTTATACCTATTTATACAAGGTAGATCTTCAAAATCTGACTCAAGTTACATAAAAGAAGGGAAAATCCTTTTTAACTCTTAACTAGCTACGCGCTCCGCGACCACAACTTGCGGAGACTTCATATCTTTTTACATCAAATTTTGGGCTTTTGCCCCAAAACTGACCTAGGGGACCCCATCCCAACAAACACAAGGGATTAGAATCTCTTTAATAAATCATTTATTCAATAATTCCTCAACCTAATTTATGATTTCTTCATTCTCCTTAGGTGTCATCTTGTCGGCTACTTTATTTGATAAACTTGCACCTAGAATCAAGTCTATGTGGTGACTAATTCTCCTTACAGGTGGTAAGAAATATGGAAACTCATCAACAATCATGTCAACAAATTCATCTAATAATTCTTTAATTTCATTAGGAAATTCACTCAAATTTTCTTTACTAAGCACAATTATAGGTTTACCAATCAAAGCAAATTGTACCTCTTCCTTTTTCTTGATTTCTTGTAGCAACTCTTTACCACTCATCATTAACATGATTGGGCATGCTTCATCTTTGGATCCCTTATCTTCTAGGGGAAATGACAAATGTTTGCAATTTTTCTTTTCAAAAGTGTATGTGTTTCTCCTTCCATCATGAACATTTCTTCTATCATATTTCCACAGTCTCCCCAACAATATGTGATAGACATCCATAGGCATAAAGTCACACAACAATTCATATTTGTAGCTACCAATCTAGAATTCGACTCCCCTTTGTTCCCTTAACAAGATCTGATGTCCTTTCTACAATTAGGACACTAGGTATGGAGTAGGATATGCCATCCTCTAAAATCCTAGCTTTTCCACCATCTTCGTAGATACCATATTTTTAGTATTGCAATTTTCAATGATCACTTTACAACATTTTCATTTTGATTTTCATATTCTTCTAAATAGATTTCATTGTTGTGCTGGTTCTTGGTTCTCCTTTTCTGCTTTAGTCAAAATTATGTTCAACGTTAATGACTCACCCATCTCAGGAATTTCTTCTTTTACCTCTATTTTTTTTCTCATCCTTAGCTTATGCAATATGTTTCTCTTTTTAATTTTTTGGCTTGTTCTCAAGACAACCCCATGACATATGTAATATTTTCCACATATATAACACTTGATTTATCTTCCTCTACCTCTACCTCTTGAGAATAATATTTTGCCCCTAATTTCTCCTCCTCTATGATATTGGTTGCTAGAGCTTCCCATTTCTTCCCTTGGAGTATGGAATCTTATTATGTTGGAATATATTTTTCTTTTAGCTTGACTCCTTCCTCTACTCTTTTGTCAATGCTTTCTAGCCAATTTTTCTTTTTGTCTTAATTCTTCCTGGTAGGCATCCTCCATTGTCTTCAGGGGAAAGAGGAAAATTTCATCTTGAATATCATACCGTAGGCCATTTATATATATTTCCATCTTCTCAACATCATCCTTTATGTGGCTTGCTTTGATGTTCATCTTATAGAATTACATAGTGTACTCCTTCACCATCATACCTTTCTACCTTAAATTCTATACTTTTATGAAAAAATTCAATCGATAATACTTGGGCATAAATTTGTTTTCAAAATTGACCACCATTTGGTCCCAACTCTTGATCTTTTCCTTTCCCTTCTTTCTTCAATTTGCCTATAATTTGCCCCACCATAATGTTGTGTGTCCCCTTATTCATTAGAGAAATTTTGAGGTCTAAAATGGGCATCCTAAGAAAAATGTACAACCAAAATAAACTTTATAAGAACCAATAGGATTCAAGATGATGATGTAAACCATGGGGGATGATTCACCATTTTTGGAGTACAAAAGTAAAAATATTAAAAAATAATAAAATAATAAAACTATTTTTTCAGCTCGTATTTTAAACTTATCTCCCTAAGGTTTTACTCAAATTTTGATTGGGAGTACTCATTATATGCAAAATTTAATTCCTCATACAAGGAGTACCCATGTTGCATACTTTGGATGGACCCTCCTACACGAAAAATGAGAAATACTTGAAAAAATGTGATTGTAATCATGTTTTTCATGTATTTATAATTTTTCATGTAGCAGGCTCCATCGAAAGTATGCAACATGGGTACTCCTTGGATGAGGAATCAAATTCTGCATCCAACGAGTGTTGTTTCTCAAAATTTGAGTAAACCCATAAGGAGATAAGTTGAAAAAATAGTTTTTTATTTTTTCCCTCTAAAACTTGATGATGTAATCTAATCTTATTTTAATATTTCCACTCTTATTTTATAATTTACTTAGGAGGCCCATTTTATACCTCAAAATTCCTCTAATGCTAGTTGTTGCATATTTGACCTTCTAACCTTATTTCGTGTCTTCATAATCAAGGTATTTATCTAATGTGTTTATCCAATCGAGAAACTCTTCCACATTTAATGTTCCATCATATAGTGGCACCTCCATCTTCGACAAAGACCCTACTTTGGTAACTAGCTTCATTAGTTGTTCCTTTGTTGGCTCTCTTCCTGGAGCCCTTTCCATGCCCTCTTTTGAGCTTGTATCTTCCCTCTCGTTGATATCTCCCACATTAGGTTCTCTTCTCTATAATGTTTTCTTGGCTTCCGTTCTTGCCTAGATGTGCCTTAGATCTATTCTTAATTCCTCATCCATCGTATTCCTCTCTCGGAATCCTCTTCTAGGTGATATATTAGCATCTTGGTGATTCTTCTCAAAAGTTTTATTAAGCCTCAATATCTACAAAGCTTCCATGCTATGATACCACTTAATTTGAAGGTATATGTTATGGACTCTTCTTAGCCTCTTTATGGCATCTAGGCCTTCTCAAGTAACCCATGGTCCCTTTTTTTCTCACAAGACCCAAAATTCATGCATCACTCGTTATCCACACCCCAAAGTTCTCATTGTCACAACTCAAATGCTTGGTCACAAAATAAACCCAAAATCCCACTCAGATTTGGTGAAAGACACTATTATAGCATGGCCCAATCTGAATAGCCACAATCAATGTTATAGATTGATGATTGGTGTGAATTATGGGGGGAGGATGGGGCGGTACTCCTTACATCAACAGGGAGCAGGGGGGTTCATAATCGTAGTTATTCCTTGCGATTCTAGTTGTGCCTACCAAAAAAATCAAATGGTTTTAAATGGGTTGGCTAAAATCCATGGCCCTTCTAGATTGTGGTGGGCTCTGCCCTAGTGTAAGCAAGGGGGGGTCTTCAATTGTGGTCCTTCCTCATGGTTTCTATATGGAAAATTACTCTTATTCGCACCCAAATGTGGGATTACTCCTCATGATTTTACACTACATTTTTTCATATTTGGACTTGGATTATGAAATATGTTGTGACCAACAAACTACAGGTCTCTCGTGCTCCAAGCTACATTGTTGATCAGATATCGATCAAGGACCTTAACCAAAGTTAAGAACAAGGTTGTAAAAAATGTTGCAAATAATGTACATGCAGTTGCAGTTCACATGACCTCTAGTTCCATGTGAATTAGCATTAAAAGTTTAATATTGGCTTTAAGCGCTAAAACCTTTATTAAGCACCTTTTTCTTAAAATATGAATTAAGCACGTGGGTGGTCATGGAAACATGGTAAACGGTTTCTCACGTGGGTGAAAGGCTAGAAGAAGTATTTTACCAAAAGCACATGATTAGCCTCAACAGGCAACACATAGCAGGGAAACACTGCTTTTCTCGTGCGCCCTTGATTTGATATCGATCATGCAGAAATCTACACGAGAGTGCGCAATGTCTATTGGATCGAGCAGGGTCACATCAATGGTGGAGATTGTCTAGGCTAGTTGGCCAGTGGATGACACAATAGCTGTTGGATGGACAGGATATATCGACAATTGAGAGTTAACCCGATTACAAACACTATGGAGGATTATCCCTAACCGCCAGGATTATACCACACATATGTGTGCCCAACAGTTATGGTAATGCTAACAGGCTACCTCCAACGGTCAGCCTGGAAAAGTGGCTAAATTTTTGTAGATATTCTAATTTTAGTTGGAGATAAGTGCAGTGGCCAAAATTGGTGGAGTATCCCTAGAGGATAAATCATAAATACACTCCAAAAGTAGTTTTCAAACAGAGAAGGCAGAAAACAAAGAGAGTCCAGAGAAGAGATAGAGAAGCTTAGAAGACCAGCAAGAATGAAACAAGAGGCTCACTAGGCTAATTAGAACCTTCTGAAGCCAATGGAATAATCCAGAGAAGTTGAGGAAGTCATCTTCATGGAGAATTTCATCCAAGAAGATTGATTTGGAGCTCAGAAGCCACCAGAGGTTGGAGGCAGTTATAGGAGCTACCAGTATTCATTCTCAATGATCCAACAGTCAATTTTGACTGTAAAGGACCTTCTGAATCCATTGCATGGATTTAGAAAAGAATTTGGAGACTTCTAAAGGCCAAGATGCTACAAAGAAGCTTCAGACAACAAATGATCAAATGATCAGTCTGTTGTAGGTGTCTGATATGTGCTAGAGACAAAAGAAGAAGTTCCAGAGACATTTGAAGAATTCTGAGGGAGTTAGTGACATCAAGAAGCTCAAGACAGCTCAAAGCACTAATTGAAGGAATCAAGTCCAAGGAAGCTTAGATATGTTTGGAGAGTGAGGACAGCTAGGGATATAGATGGTATTCTAAGCCCATTAGTTCAGTTCAGTAACCTTTGGAGTTAAGTGTGGAACTTGTAAAAGAAGCTTTACTATAATCCCAAAGAGCCAAGTCAAGTTGACAAGAGCTCAAGGAGACATATCCCATGATATTAGGGTGAACTCCTAGATTAAATTTGTTGTTATGTGTGGTTGTCTATTTGTTTCATTTACTATTATATGTGTTTAATATTAGCATGAACACTTAAAGAACTAAAGTAGTTAAAAACAAACAAAGACATACACTTGTTTCAAGTACTTAATTCCACAATTGTCAACATAAGCTAGATCATATATTTGTTAAGCTTTGGAGTGGGAGGTTCTTTTAAGTATAACAAGATGTTAAACCCCCATTTCAAATCAGGTGGTATCATAGCTAGCTACTTGATTGACAGAGCATGGTTGCTTAACTGATAGAGCATAATTGCTTCAATGACAGAGCAATAGGATGCTTGATCGATAGAGCATAGCTGCTTGATTGACAGAGCAATAGATTACTTGTTTGAATTAAAAGGTGTTTAAACAGTACAAAGGATTTGACTATTTGATTTTTTGTAAACTAACTATTGTTTGAGTTTGCAAAGGTGAAGGGAATGCTACTAATAGCTAAGTCCAGGAGCAGACAAGAAGGAAGAAGGGCTGAAGGCATTATCCTTACCCCAAGGTCCTCAAGGCAATCCTTGAAACACAAGAAGGTTTGTTGCAAAAGGCTGCTTGAATAAGCTCTTTGTGAATTTTGTTGAAGTTATTTTGTTCATTTCTATAATGACAACTTCTACAAGTGAGTTATCAAAATCTTCCTCCTTCACAAGATTCTTCGATGAAGACATGAATCAAGACTTGTTCATCATGATGGATATGGTGAGACAAATGTATGAGGATGAAAGGAAGAGCACCAGACTTCGAGAGAAGTTGAATTCCATGAAGGAAGAGAAGCAGTTGCTTTCTCACAAATTGCAGGAAATGGAACGCCAACTTCATATTGCAAATATGAGCTTGGAAAGGATGCATGAGATGGAGACACAACTCCTTGGTGCCAAATAATCCTTAGTCAAGTATCAGCTTGAAGAAGAGGTCAAGAATCCTATTTTGTCTTCAATTTCCTCTAAGAATGTTTATGTTGGTTCTTTTGAAAAACATACAAGAGGCATAGGGTCCGAGCTAATGTCAAAAATGGGCTATGAAGGAAAAGGATTGGGAAAACATGCATAGGGTATTATTGGGCCAATAATGGTTGAGGAAAGGCCTAAGTATTTGGGTCTTGGTTATGGACAATCTTATGGAGAAAGTTCCAAAGCAGCCATGAAGGCAAGTGAAACAGTTCCTAGAAGGAGTTTCATTTTAGGTTCTATACCTCAAGTTTGTAAAGATTGTATTCATGGGGAATGCAATAGTTTGAAACCTACTTTGTAAGAAGAATGTGTTCATAAGAATGCACTTGAACATGAGAGTTGTGAAAGCTCTAAAAGCATTGAAGATATTGATGGTGTTCCAAAGGGAGCCACTTCATTCAATTCACCTCCTCATGAAGGTAACAAAGGTGAAAGAGAAAGGTATAAATCTGATTTCAATCATATTTCTTTTGATCATGTAAAGCATGATAAATTTCCACATAAACATTGGAAAAAAATTGCATGTTCCTTTTGTGGTTTGGATAACCATAGTGTTTCTAGATGTTGGAAGAGAATGACCACATATAGGAAACTTTTGAAGAAAAGGAGCCATGATGCCAAAGGTCCATTGGACAAGGCAAATCATGCTGTCAAGAAGATGCACATGCGTTGCACTTACTGCCATAAGCAAGAACATATTGCTATAAAGTGTTGGACTCTGAATCCAACAATGCTTCTACAAAATTTGAAGAAGGTGGGAAGAGAAAATGGCAAGAATGGAAAGGAAGTTTCCATAATTGATGTGTTGCAGGATGATTCACAGGTTGATGTCAATGTGTAGACAAAGGAAGCACCTTTGATGTGGATTGGTAAGAAATGGTTAGAGTTCTTATCCAATTAAGGTTGCATGTCTTTTGATTTGATGCATTTCTTTGATAATGGAATGCAAGTTGCATGGTTTTACCAAAAAGGTGAATGGGAAAAATTGAGCATGAGACTCACTTTATTGCATAAAAATTATATTCATTTCAGCTTTGTAAGTACATGTACATATGATTGAGGATCTTGTACTATTGATTGTGCTTAAGAGAAAGTTGAAGAATGGAATACATACATGAGAATAGTATGTATGAACACAGGGATGATGATGATTTCCTTGTATTTGAACATGTATGTGTAATTGACTTGATGGTCAAGTGCTTTGTTTAAACATGCATGTAATGTCATATTGACTTGTTAAAAGTTGATTTTCTCCAAGATTGAAAAATGAGATAATGATGAAGTGTTTCACAAGAGGTGGAATTATTTCTACTTTGAAAAGAATCATTAAGTTCTTTTTGTACATGCTTGACTTGAAGAGTCAGATGTTTGAAGAGACATGTTTTTTGTCGGCTTGTTATTTAGTTGATCATTTGTATACAAGATGTAAGGAGCTGATTATTCACATGATGCGAAATTTGTTTCTTTTGATGGAGCAAGGGTTTATGTTCTCAAGTTGTTTTCTTGTATTACGTTGTTTTTTTGACAAGATGTTAGAAGAACATTTGTTTGAGCCACCTTGGATAAATGATCAAGGAAGCGAGGTTCAGCTACCTTCTGTAAAATTCTTAACAAAAATTTTGAAGGAAAACCATTCTTAACGGGAGGACAAGTGCATTCATAAAGGAAAGTGTTGGCTACCTTCGAGTTTTGATTCAAAGGCACTAGCCACACAAGGAAAGTGTATGGAGGCTGAAAGAAGAGGGTGTGGTACTCTCATCTAATGCACAGATCAGTATATCAGTCTTTTGGGGTCCAAAAGGTTCTCAATGGGGAGGAGTGATTGAATATTGATCAAGGACCTTAACCAAAGTTAAGAACAAGGTTAAGGACAAGGTTGCAAATAATGTACATGCAGTTGCAATTCACATGACTGCTAGTTCTATGTGAATTAGCGTTAAAAGGTTAATATTGGCTTTAAGCACTAAAACCTTTATTAAGCACCTTTTCCTTAAAATATGAATTAAGCACGTGGGTGGTCTTGGAAAGACGGTAAACAGTTTCTCGCACGGATGAAAGGCTGGAAGTAGTATTCTACCAAAAGCACGCAATTAGCCTCAGTAGGTGACACATAACAGGGCAAAACTACTTTTCTTGCGTGCCATCAATTTGATATCGGTCGTGCAAAAATCTGCATGAGATTGCACAATGTCTGTTGGATCGAGTGGGGTCACATCAACGATGGCGATCGTCTAGGATAGTTGGCTAGAGGATGACACGACAACCATTTGATGGACAGGATAGATCAACAGTTGAGATTTAACCCAATCGCAAGCTTTATGGAGGATTATCCCTAACCATCAGGATTATACCGCACATATGTGCGCCCAACAGTTATGGTAACAGTCAGCCTGGCGGAGTGGCTAAAGTTTAGTGGATATGCTAAGTTTAGCTGGAGATAAGTGCAGTCACAAAAATTGGTGGAGTATCCCTAGAGGATAAAGCATAAATACACTCCAGAAGCACTTTTCAAACGGAGAAGGAAACAAATAGAGAAAGTCCAGAGAAGAGACCGAGAAGCTCAAAATATTAGCGAGAGTGAAACAAGAGGCTTGCTAGGTTAATTAGAACCTTCTGAAGCCAATGGAATAATCCATAGAAGCTAAGGAAGTCATCTTCATAGAGAATTTCATCCAGGAAGATTGATTTGGAGCTTAGAAGCCACCAAAGGTTGGAGGCAGTTGTAGGAGCTACCAATACTCATTCTGAGTGATCCAATAGTCAATTCTGATTGTAAAGGACCTTCTGATTCCATTACAGGGATTTACAGAAGCATTTCGAGACTTCTAAAGGATGAGATGATATAGAGAAGTTTTAGAAAGTAAATGATCAAATGATCAGTCTGTTGTAGGTGTTTGATATGTGCTAGAGACAGAAGAAGAAGTTGTAGAGATAGTTGAAGAATTCTGAGGGCATTAGTGACATCAACAAGCTCAAGACAACTCAGACCAATGATTGAAGAAATCAAGTCCAAGGAAGCTTAAATATGTTTGGAGAGTGAGAAAATACAAGGATATAGATGGTATTCTAAGCCCATTGGTTCAGTTCAGTAACCTTTGGAGTTAAGTGTGGAACTTGTAAAAGAATCTTTACTATAATCCCAAAGAGCCAAGTCAAGTTGACAAGAGCTCAAGGAGACGTAGCCCATGATATTATGGTGAACTCCTAGATTAAATTTGTTGTTATGTGTGGTTGTCAATTTGTTATATTTACTGTTATATGTGTTTAATGTCAACATGAGCACTTAAAGCACTAAAACAGTGAAAAAAAACAAAGACATATACCTATTTCAAGTACTTAATTATGCAATTGTCAACATAAGCTAGATCATATATTTGTTAAGATTTGGAGTGGGAGGTTCTTGTAAGTATAACAAGATGTTAAACCCCCATTTCAAATCTTTGCACCATGGGTGAGCTTTGCATATTTTATTGACTAGTTCCTTCCTCCACTGGTGTGAATGCAACATAAAGTTATTTTATCCTAAACTAGGAACGCACAAGGGTTTAATATATCCCACACAAGCACGTAAATAAAGTGACATCACCCAAATTTCTCAAATTGGATTCAATCATTGCATTCCATTCTAAACATCAATAAGACATATTCAGTGGGCAATCAAGTTATTATACAAAAGTATGATTTGTATTCACAGTGGTTACATAAGCTAGAAGACATTTATAAGCCCCTTACGATCTCTTTAGCTTTGTGACACTCTTATCTTTATATCTCATGTGCTTACAAAATATATCCATGAAACAAAATGGATCTATAACTAACCACTCTTGAAGATTTGAATAGGTGTCCTTGTTCTATAATATTCGATGCCACCTCATTAAATAGAATAATTGCATTTGTCCCATTAGGACAACTCAATGTAAGAACATAACAACATAATTTTATTTTATATTTTACGTATCACAAGTGAAAATTTTACAAGGTAAAGAAAAAGAAATTAAACATGTGGAAATGAAATTTATTTGTCCCGATGCTCCTGCATCATAAGTTCATTTTTGCAATAAAGTCCTAGGTTAGGGCTCCATATTTTAGTGATATCCACATAAAGTTGTTTTTCTTAGGTAAGGAATTTATACTTATAAAGTGCATTTCATTACCAACATAGGGGCTTGTCGAACCCTTCCAAGGCCAAAGTATTATATTTGATTCTAAATCTATAGCCCCACGTTAGGTTTTCATGCAAACGAGTTCATCCTCTTCTACAACGATGCATAAATTGCATTTCTTAAGATTTCTAGTGTAAACAATATATATTGTTGCATGTTCTTCATTTAGGCCCAAGTATCTCTGGGTAATCCATTATTGTTGTTTGGAATTTGAAGCTTACCCTACCATGATTTAATGAATAGTAAAAAATATTTTTTAATATAATACCAAGGATGAGGGATATGGGTAGTTGATTTTAGTCTTTACTTCCCACCTAGGGGTCAAGTCCAAGTTGAACCTTATCATATTAACTAGTTTCCAATTAGGAGGAAATTCATAATGGTGGCTTTCTAGATTACGGACTTGGACTAATTTTTCTTATTTGGGGTGTGGATCTAGTCTTTAATGGAGATATGGATGAGATATTTGTCCTTCATTAGTTCCTCAACCTTTTTTTATTTTTAGGTATGGATAGGTTCCTCCAAGAGACCAATGCCATTCTTTTCTTATCCTAGTTCACTTCCTATAATAATTTGTAGCAAAGTTGACATTTTTTTCTATGATCCATTTTGGGACATAAGCCAAAGACATCTAATAGCCTAGAATTGCCCAAAGGATAGATTATATTATTAGCATATTTATACACTTAGGAGTTAACTAAGTTCAACTTGGTATAATATGTCTTATTAGGTAATATTAGTTTCTTTAGTATCCGTTATTTTTACTGTAATCTGATGTTAACAATATGTTTTAGACATAGAGTGATCCGATGAATCATATTCTCCTTGATACTGATGGCTATCAATCCATGGGTGGACACCTAATTGGTCCATGACATCTATTTAAAGTGAATGGAAGGTTGTTTTTTATGATCAAGTGTGAGGAACTCTACTGTACATATTTTATTTTTCATAAACAAAATTGCCTCAAATGGACACATTAGTTGGGGTTGTGGATTGTTTCCCTCTTAGAGGGTTTTAACCGCATAAAAATATTAATGCTATGATTTTTATTTGGTTTTTTGATTGGTTATTGAAGGTGTTCTTTCTTTATGGAATACCTTGTTCTCTGAAAAAATTGTGAGGACAAGAAAACCACCCAAGATATATGATGGACCTCCCAAATTGGTATAATTTAAGGCCCATCTAACCATCCTTTAGCATGCTTAAACCTCATGTTCTACATTTGATAATGCCTCTTTCAAGTTATAATGTATTCTAAGGAAGGTTAGGAGATATTTGATATATCATATGGCCTAATATGTTAAATGTGCATGATATTGAGGATTTATTGGGTAGATCATGTTGGAGACCAACAGGAGAGAATTGAGGAGGCTTGTTCTTTGCTATATGATTATCACAACTTAGTTGGCTCATGAGAAATTACTATCTCTCTATGGTTGGGAGTACACTAAGGGACTAGATCCATTTTTTTAGGAATTTTGGAGGGAAGAAGTCCTCCCTTCAAGGAGGCTACCCCTCAATCACTTTTTGTATATATAAGAGAGCCTAGCAACTTAGTAAGGATTTTAACTATAAATTAAAGATAGTGATTATGAGAGAAGGAAACTTTATTCCTATTATTTCATTTGCTATGTTAAGTGTTTGAAATTTTTTAGGTTAATGAAAATAATTTCTTTATTTTTAGATGTTAGGAAAAATTGACTCGAGGTTTGATTCAAGGTTGACTTGGTTAAATAGTAGTGGTTTTGGGCACATGGTATAGTGTACCCATGGTATTATGGTCTATGGTATTGCATGTAATGGAGCCTATAAAAGGCTGGGAATACTTCATTGTAATGTAGGCCTGGAGATGAGTGGTGAAGGCTC
Source organism: Pinus taeda (assembly GCA_000404065.3). Classification (NCBI taxonomy): domain Eukaryota; kingdom Viridiplantae; phylum Streptophyta; class Pinopsida; order Pinales; family Pinaceae; genus Pinus; species Pinus taeda. The sequence goes on along the minus strand of APFE031225957.1, from coordinate 376,481 downwards.
ACTTGGCTGGATTAGCCAGGATTTTGGCCAATGCTAATGAGATTTCATTGGGTTGGGTTTTTTCCTCGGGTTTTGGGTTTTCATAGATAAATATTATGTGTATAATATTTATGTTTATTGTTGATGTTTATTTTATTATTCCTCTCTGTAAATCTCGGTAAATCTTAGTAATAATTTATCTCTCTGCCGTAAATTTATTAACAATTGGTATTAGAGCTAAGTTGGCTTCAAAAGGACATTTATTGTTGCCAAGGGTTTGTATTGGCCTGGTAGATAGAGAGATAATTGAGTTTTTCTTGTGGATCTGGATCAAAAGACATAGATTGTGAAGCAAAGGTGCACACTATTGGGTCATGAGAGATTCAGTGGATGAGGAGGATATGTGCACGTGGATTAATTAATTGATGAACCATGTACCTGAAAAGAACACCTAGATAACTGACAGTTATAGTGGCTAGTGACCCATGTAATTCCGTAAATGGGTTCTTTTATGTGGACATTGATGTCATATGTACAAAGACAACAACATGGGTAAACACAAAAAAAATATTATAATGGAGTGAAATTTTTAATTTGCATGTAAATGGGCATACTGTTGTAAGACTTGATAAGGCATTCATACCCTTGGATAATTACCAGTAAATTTTGGGATAGACCTAGGCAATAGGGGGATGTTGGGTTAACAAATCCCCAGTAAAAGCTTTGAAGGGGGTACGTGCTAGAATGAGCAGGATTGTCTCACTTAGCAGGTTTTGGCTGGATTTAGTCAAGGAACTCCAAGTCAAGTTTAAGGGGGGAATTGTTAGGTAACATTGACTTGTTTTTTGAGTCAAGGTTGACCTAGCTAGATAGCAGTGGTTTTGGGCACATGGTATAGTGTACCCATGGTATTATGGTCTGTGGTATTGCATGTAATGGAGCCTATAAAATTCTGGTAATACTTCATTGTAATGTAGGCCTGGAGGTGAGTGGTGAAGGCTCACTTGGCTAGATTGGCCAGGGTTTTGACCAATGCTAATGAGATCTCATTGGGTTGGGTTTTTCCCAGATTTGGGATTTTCCTGGATAAATATTATGTATATAATATTTATGTGTATTGTTGATGGTTATTTTATTATTCCTCTCTGTAAATCTCAATAAATATCAGTAATAATTAATCTCTCTGCTGTAAATTTCTTAACAATAGACTATTTTTTCTTAAATGGAAATGAGTTTCCTTGGATTAGGGCTCGAACCAAGTGTTCAAGCCCCTTCCTTTGTACACTTCCTTTGCATGCTTTTAGTGTAGTTGTGATTTTCTACAAATCATGTTTATGGGAAAGGAATTTTCATTGTAGGTTTATAAGTGAACTTCTTATTGAAGCTTGGTTGTGTACCTTGTGATGATAAGAATTAAAAATAGTTTTGTTTATGCAATAGTATCTTCCACTATAGATTCAAATCATCCTTTCCATTGTCGTTTTGTTTTATGAAATTAGTATTTTGATAGTTTCTTAATCATCTTGTTTTATCAACTAAACATGTAATTTTCTTGCATGTGGAATACATTGTTCTGGAGATTGAATTAACACCATCTTTTATGTATTAAAATCACCCCCCTCATCACCTTTTCCTTCACTACTCTTCATTTTTGCAAATTGTTCACATGTTGAAAACTTCCTAACCAAGCTATAAGAAACTTCAAACCTCATTTCTTCCCTATATAATTCAAATCATTGAGTATGAATGAGCTTCGTAAGGTCCCTCACGCTCTTCCACAACCTTTTGACCTTCTTTTACATCTACCAACTCACTCCTAAACTCCATAAAAGTGCTCTTGGATGCTTCTTGTAACAAAACAAGGCATCCTGTAGTAAAACACAAATATCTACAATTCACTTCGAGAATTGCATGCAAATTTTGTCCTTCATTTATCATCACTCCACAACATCATTTAATCCTTGAATATGGATTTTAGAAGACAAGATATCCATAGGAACTTTTCTTTCATGTCTATAGTTTCATTCTTGCAAGTAGGTTATAACGTTTTTTCTATTTGTTAAATAGAATGAGATTGATTTACCTTCAACATTCTTGAGCATTTTCTTTGTCTTCTTACAAGTAGAATAGAGGTTACTTAATTCATTTCATACAATAGGATAGATTTACTTCTTGAAAATTAGGTTAGGATTTCATTCTATCATTTACTTTCTACAAAATAGATTAGGGTTTCTTTCTATCATTTACTTTCATGCAATTAGATTAGGGTTTCCTTTATGTTGTTTAATTTTCTGCAATAAAATAGGTTCGATTTCATTCATTTATCTTCATGCAAATCTAAGATAGGTATATTTTCCATTTACTAAATTTTTCAAGTATTTCTTGTAGAATAATGGTCTTTATGTATCTTAATTCACTTCACTCCATTAGATTAGCCTAAGTAGAACATCTCCTATTATACATATAGTATTGATACCTCTTAAGTTTGTTTGAACTACAAATTGATAATTAAAGTTAATCACATTGGGATTTGCAAAATTATTGTTGTAATATTGGTGCTCATCATCTTTTGGCATCGTTGTCGGAGAGGTGTCAAAGTAGATATTATTTTTCTTATTTAAAATGGTTCTTTCTCATTTCATTTCCTAAACTAAGCACAAAAATTTTGCATTAGTATCTATGTTCATAAACTAAAATAAAATAAAATACAAAAAGGCCATTTATTTCATGCCTCGTAGAGCTAGGGATAACTCAAGAATGTTTTTCCTAAAACCCCCACTTCTATAAGCAGACAACGTTCTCTTTTTGGTGACCGTGGACCTCCTACTCTATATACATAGGATTTAGAGGCCTTTTTGAATGAGAAACTAGGGATTTTTTAGGATCCTATAGGAGGATAAGAACCTCCATCACCCATTGAAAATATGTCTGAACATAGGCATCCTGAAGTCTTTCCTATCAAAGAGAGAAAAAGGGAATCTAAAATGAATAATATCAGCCCCATTGCTCTTCCACACTTCCATGGAATGACTTGACCCTGACACCTTGATGTTTGAGTTTTTTAGATTATGTTTAACATATGGTTATACCTACGATGAGAAAAATCTTATATTATTTCCTTCTACCCTCAAGGATGCAGCCTTGCATTGGTTCATGAGTTTAGAAGGAGGAAACATTACTACATGGGCTCAAATCCAACAAGCATTCAGAATAAAATACAAGGACTATTGTAGCGAAAGGGATATACAAGGAGAAGACTTCAAAATGGCTCAAGGGTCAAATGAATCCTTATAATACTTTGAAGAAAGGTTCCAGCTGAATTACAAGAGAGATAATTGCACCCTTGATACAGAATCAATGAAGCTAGTTTTACTGTGAAGGGTCAAATAATAGTTAATGGAAACCCTCCACATGTTGTCTAATGGAGATATTTACTAGCTCAATTATGAGGACATTAAAACAATGTTCAAAAAACATTCTAGAGTTGTAAGGAAAAGAGGTAGATCCAACTAGGGTTTGGTAAATCCACCTTCTACTTCAACCATTAAGAATGAAGTTGGAGGAATGTTGGAGGTGTTTAAAAGTGAAATCTTACATACTTTTCCCCTACAAATGGACACAATGCATATTGAGAAAAAAAAAAAAAAAAAGAGGAGGTGGAAAAGGAATTAGCCATATTTTCCCATAAGTGCACCAAGAGGCACCTTAGAAATGAGTTCCCATTAAATATTATAGAAATATGTTATGTGTGTGAGGAAAACCTTTCAACTGACAAGTGTCCATTTCTTCTAGGTCTGAAAGTAGTGTATCAATGAGCAGAAGGGGGCATGGGGTAACTTTGATTCGTCGACAAAAGGAGGCCACAAGGCCCTAGGCCATATAAAAAAGGTATGCATTATTTTACTTATTTCAATACAATTCATGATGCACCTTTTTAGTCTTTGTATCCACCTAAAAAAATGTCATGGTCTATGCCTACTCCTTGGCTCTATCCTTCTTAACTTGTCATTTCCCCTTTCCATCCATATCAACACCAAGGGGTAATCCATCACAAGGATAGAGGCCTCAGGCAACCCAACCACTTTCCTTAATGCCTCCTCGTCCTCAACCTCATCTATCCCAAAAAATTCCACTTAAGTAACCCAAAAATTACTGTTCAACCCAATCTGAACCTAAACAATAAGCAGTTCCAACAAGTATATCGTGGCGAGACCTCTTATCCTAGCTATGTTGTAGAAATCCAAGAAATCAACCTCAAATATGGGAAGGTACTTCCTAATGCTGACCAAACTTCTCCAGTATAAGATATTGAAGAAGAGAAGTAAGAAAACATGCTTCAATCCAACAAACCTCCATATCCTAAAAGGTTGATCCAACCTAAACAACACACCCCAGAACAAGCTGAAATTTTGGGAGAACTGAAAAATCTGTGTCAAAATTCCTCACTTACAGGCCATCAAATATGTTCCCATATATAACAAATTCATGAGAGAAGAGTGTCTTAGGAGTCCAGGATGGAAGAGGAAGGATGCCCCCACTATCAATGTTGTTGGGAAATTGACTGATATAATGCTTGGGAAGGTCATCATCCCAAAGTATCTAAATCCTAGTAGCCCAGTAGTGGATGTACACATCAACAATGTTTTATTCCCCAATACCCTCATTTATTTATGGGTTGCAATCAATTTTGTGACCAAGGAAACCATGCTTCATATTGACCTCCAAAGAACCTTGAGGAAAACCACCATAGTGTTGCAACTTGTAGATAGATCCACAGTAGCACCCAAAGGTATCATTGACGATGTCATGGTTTCCATTATTTCCTGGGAGTACCCCACTGATTTCCTTGTACTCTAGCCTAAAACGAATTTCAATGGCTACCCTATTATCTCAGAAAGACCTTCGTTAACTATTGTTGATTTCTATATTAGCTATAGGGTTGGAAACATGAAAATTAAAAATGGGCAGCTAACAAAACATCTTGCATTATATCCCCCTTCTCAACCCCTTGTTGAGCATGATTTTTCTATGTGGGTAGAAGAGGAAGAAGAGGAATAAATTTATTGATCATCACCCTACCCCATTTGTACATTAGATGCCACTATTGGTAGTAAGAAATTGGATGAGGATAATCTATTTAACAATTTTATGCAAAACAAGTATCATGCTTCCATGTAAATTGATGGACTAAAAGAGGGAACTTTAGGAAAACCTGACGATATTATATGGGAATAGTTAATCACCACTAGCTATGATCAAAATAATGTCAAAATTATAGAAATAAACCCCTCTAGAACTCTTGAAATCGTCCCTTTCCTTTTAGTTGATCAAGAGAAATAACTGCTCATTGTTTTAAGGAAGAACCTTGATATGTTTGCTTGGGATTACAAAGAGGTGAAAGGAGTCCATCCCTTGGTCTGTACATGCCATATATACATCAAATAAGACCATAAAACTATTTTCCAACCTCACTGAATAATGAACCCTTCACTCAAGGACATTGTAAAGGACGAATTGTAGAAATTGCTAGATGCAAGGGCATTGTAAAGGACAAATTGTAGAAATTGTTAGATGCAGGATATATTTATCTTATTTCAGACTATGAGTGGGTGTCACCTTTAGTCATTATGCCCCAAAATAATGGGAAATGGAGAGTTTGAATTGATTACAAAGAGATTAATAAGGCTACCGATAAATATCACTTTCCTTTACCTTTTATTGACCAAGCTTTGGATGCTCTTGCAAGAAAAGATATTTTCATTTTTGGATGGTTTCAATAGGTACAATCAGTTCAAAATAAGTCTTGAAAGACGAGGATAAGAATACTTTCCCCCACCTATGGGTGACCTTTTCCTATAGGGTCCTTCCTTTTGGCTTGTGTAATTCCCCTACCACCTTTCTAAGGGTGGTATTGAGTATTTTTTTTCATCTTGTACATAACTGAATTGATATTTATATGGATGACCTCACACCTTATGGAGATGATTTCCAAGGGTCCTTCTCTAACTTGTGAATTTTTTTAAAAAGATGCATAGAAATAAATCTCTCTTTAAGCAAATAAAAGTGCCAATTTTTAGTAATGAAAGAATTATTCTAGGCCACTTCCTCTCTAAGGAAGGGATTAAGGTTTATCTGAATAATATTGAAATTATCAGAAGGGTTCATGTTCCAAAAAAATAAAAGGATGTTGGGAGCTTCCTAGGACTAGCTAGATACTATAGGAGATTTATCAAAGATTTCAGTAAAATTTATTCACCTTTTTTTGGTTTACTAATAAAATACTTAGATTTCTATTAGACAAGCCATTATCATAAGGAATTTGAAGAGCTTAAGGAAAAATTGACAACTGCACCAGTTCTCAGGGGCCTAAATTGGGCCTTGCCCTTCCACATTCACATAGATGCATCAGACAAAGTAGTGGGGGGAGTTCTAGGGAAATTGGAAGGTGAATTTCCTTATGTTATCTATTTCATTAGTAAAAACGTATTGAAGGTTGAAATCTGTTATACAGTCACTGAAAAAGAGATTTTTTCTATTGTACATTCCTTGAATAAATTCAGACATTACATTAGAGGGTGTCAAGTTTTTGTGGACACTATTTATGCAGTCACTAAGTATTTGATGAATAAACCCTATGGAAATGCTCAAATTATTAGATGGTTATTGTTATTACAATAATTTTATCTTGCCATTATTGAAAAGGAAAGGATAAAAAATGTTGTTGCATATTTCTTGTTGTTGTTGTTGCCATAACACCCTCCAAATTTTCACTACATTCAAATTTTGGAGCCTACCTAATTGTCATATCAAGTGTCTTTGTAATTTTCAAGTGTCGCTTCATGTCATTTTACATGTTTCAAGTGTTCTTGTTCATTCCAAAGTGTCCTCACATTGTTTAGAACATCTATGGTGTACTTCATGGTTATAATAAACTAGTTAGTCATTAAATGACACTTTTGATCATAGTCTCACACACTTTATCTATTATACGTGGAAAGTGTTTCTAAACTGGATTTTTAATGTATATTTCTTAGTATTCAATCCTGTCTAAGTTTTACTTATGATTTGGTATGTGTTGCACTTTTTTTTTTTGCCTAACTTATTGTGTTTTCCTGTTATCTTATCCTTCAAACTTAGACAAATTTTTGTTTGCACAAGCATTCCTACCAAGGAAAAGAGAGTGCATAGCACACTCTCAAGCCTAGTCAAGACTCGTTCCTTGCTCAGACCGTTCCCTATGCTCTCCCATAGCGCATAGCGCACTCCCAAGCAACAAACCCCCCTTGTTATAGATGTATTTGGGCACTGAAACCCAAGTCATATATGTCCATAAACCAAGGGCTTTTGAGTCCCTAAAAGTGTTGTTTCACACCCTAAAGGAACAAGGTCAGCTGATTACATCATCTCCAGAAAGTTCTCCAATGGAAAACTGCTCAGAACTGGTCCACTGGACCATTAGACTGCTCATGGCAAGGGTGAGATCATCTCAACTACCACATTTTCAAAAAGTGAATGCATACTGAAAACCCTTCTGTAGGGTGCGATGGGCGAGAGTAGACAAAAGGAAGAGACAGTTTGAAGGTGGGATGATCATGGAAAATCCCCCCTTCCCCCCAAGAAACTCTCCTGTAGACACTTGCCTCTCTGATTCGCCCCAAGGAATGAGTATAGAGATCATGAACTCCCAAAGTGGAATCAAGACTATCAGAGAGAGGGACATAATAAGAATCCCAAAGCTGGAACTCACCCCCTGCAAACATCTATATATGGATCCCTCATCCCAGAGATCCAAAGGCTAGAATTTTGTATCTTGTAAGGAAGTGTTGTTGGTTTCCTGGTGGAACATCATAGTGTTGGGTGATCTAAGATTTTCATGAGGTGAAGAAGGGATTTCATGCTGGGAAGATGACACTGGGTCAGACCAATGGGTTGTAATCTTCTCTTCTACTCTTTCTATTAATAAAACTATTCGAGTTTTCCTCCACATTCTTGTATGTTCGATGATATATGAATTTGTGTGGTCAATATATATCTGGTCCTATATTGTTTATCATTGTAGATCCCAGTACTTTGAAGGTATTATGCTGCTTTGACTTTATAGGTACTCTTTGAAGTGGGGTAAGAAAGGAAGGAGTGGAAAAGATCTGTCAAAGGGGAGAAGGAACAAACAAGGAACCAAAGGAAAGATTGAGGTTGGTATTCTTCGCTCCTCTCCTATCTACTTCTCATAAAGGAAAATGAAAGTAACTTTAGTTTGTTTGTTTCTAAGATAGCTACCCGTCTTAGTGGGACTAGAAGCTCTGCATGGACACTATATTTCCCGATAATAAAATGGCGACTCCACTGGGGAGTGAATAGCTTGTTTTCTTGTCTATATTTGTTTGCTTTATAAACTACAAACGGAGCCTGAAATTAAGCCAGCTAGCCTTCGAACTGCATTTTCTATGCAAGTGCAAAGTAGATCAATGTTGCTTCAGTCTATCTATGAGTTTTTTATATAAATTGAACAATTGATTTGCAAACATCCTAATTGCCCTAGTGGTGGCTCAAGTAACCTCATTAGATCATCCCCTATAATTTGCATTTATTGACTATCATTAGCTCGGCCTAAATCCCTAAACTAAGCTGCAAATTGTGACCAAAAATCAAGTTGAAGTCTTGTCCCTAGACCATCGCACCTTCTCCTCTTGGAAATCTGGATGCATCACACCTCCCGTGTGTAGTAGGAGAGATGCATCCCTATTTCCCTATGTTACAGGTGTGATGATTAGATAAGACTGTTTCTGCCTCCAGATTTTGGTTTTTTGTTCACTCTCTTCAGCTTTATTCAGGAGTTTTGTTGTCCGTGATCAATATACCGCTATGGAAACTCCCTTCCTTTGCATTATTCAGCCTCCATTGTACAAAGAATTGTGAGTTTTTTTATGTATTCTTTGCCATTTACAGTTCTCCTTTACAAAGAAGTAGCTTAGTTGAACTGTCGTATTTTGATTTGAAAGTGTCACAAGTGTCGTTTTCAGTCAAAGAAAAGAATCCTACTATTCTTGATGGTCGATTATACTATTACTCTTGTATTTGATTTGAATTAATAGTTTTTCAAGTGTCGAAAGTAGTTTTCATTCAAAATCGCAAAGTGTCGTCATTATCTTCCTTTCG